>JAJPUD010026702.1:0-16238 GCA_023553655.1 Myrmecobius fasciatus
CATACATATGTTATACAAATAAAAAGCTTTAATAAAAAAATATATTGGACTACTTTCAATCTAGGGAAGGGCATGGGGGAAGGGGCGAACATTGAAACACAGGATTTTGCAAGGGCCAATGTTGAAGAATTGTCCACCTATATGTTTTTAAAATTAAGAAGCTTTAATAAAGAAAAATATACCTCCTTCCTTTTTTGTAGGTTGGAGACTCTCTCTATATATATATAGACAAAGCCCTATATATGCCGTAATACTTTTTTTTCCACTTCTTTTTTTTTATTCTTTGTTATAAGGGATGGTTATAAATAAATTAAAGTGGGTTCCATTATTCACCTTCTTTAGTATTAAAAGTTGAGTTTTGGTGAAGTAGGGAGAGAAACAAGCATTGTTACATTATTTGTTCTTGTCGTTACTGATCAAGTACCTTCTTAGCACAAAATAAATATTTTATGATGTTGAAAAAATCTTTTAAAATTTGGACTTTTTTAAGGGTGGGGTAAGGACAGAAAGATCTGTTTTGTCGTGTTATGTGAATCTTCTCTGGTATGTTATTTGGTAGGTATTCAATATTGTGTATTATTATAAAAAGACTACTAGACCTAAGTTAGGATAACTAATTTTGATCCCACCTCTCTCACTAATCATGATTAACAACTAGAGAAATCACTAAATGTGTTTCCATATCTATAGAATAAGTAGAGATGGGGATAGACAATAATTTCTAAAAACTTTAAAGTCCTCACATTCTATGATTCTGTCTTATACATGATAAGTAACCATTTTCTTGGAATTAACATTTTCTACTGAGGTAAATTGACTTTTCCTACTAAGAAGTGAAATTCTTTCCAGTCAAGAAATGGTAACATCAATAATTTACACACTCTTCCTTTTTAGGAAGGAGTGAAGGAAGGAAGAAAGATCTAGAAAGGGAACAAAAAAGGAAAGAAGCAGAGATGGAAGGAAGGAAGGAGCGGAGGGAGAGAAGAAATAAAGAAAACAAGCATTTTTAAAGCACCTACTATGTGTCAGCCACTGAAATGTGAGTCTTACTTATATCTCATTTGATTCTACAAACAATCTTGGGTGTCAGATGTTATTATCTCTGTTTTACAGTTGGGAAAAATGAGGCAGACAGGGATTCAATGATTTGTCTGGAGTTACTTACGAATAAGTGTCTGAGGCCAGATTTTAACTTGGGTTTTTTTTTTACTCCATTCCCTGAATGCTATCCACTGTTCCACCATACACAGGGTAATTTTCTACTTTTACAGGAAAAAAACTTAATGATGAAGGACGTTAACAAGTACTTGCAGAATGACAAATCAGAACTACAAAGAGAATGGAAATTGCAATTGCATCTTCTATTAACATTTGATGACTGCCACAGATTTGAAAATATCAGAGTATCTTTGGGGTGTTATGTTTTGGGGACTTGACAAGGTCTGGGCAGAGATCATCAGTGACATTGGGAAATCCAGACAAGCACTGAATAATCCTTGGTTCCCAGGAACCTGGGGAGTTCATGCTAAACTAAGAGCTACAATCACTGTGCTCTCTGTCACAGTTAGGTATTTCTGTTATCTGTTGCTATGGGAATCAGAATAAGGTAGTAAGAGTGGAAAAGTTCAATATAGTATGCAGTATATTGGGGGGGAACTGCTGTGTATCAAAAGAAATGCAAGGTATGCATTTTAGAATTTTCTTTCTATGCTATGCTAATTAAACCTTATTTTCTTAACTGTTGAATGATCTATGAATGCTTCATTCTGTTTTAACACTGAATCTGAATGCATAGACTGATAGTCTGAGTGTGGTACTATAGTTACCAATCCAGCCCTAAAAACTGTCTTGTGCAGAGGGATTAGATTTTTATGTTAAATTATCCTAGAAAAATGGATAAAAGTTGGAATAGGACACATTTAAGTTTAATATTAGAAAGCATCCTAACAACTAGAAATGCCCAAAAGAGAATAGGCTATCTTGGGATATATGAATATTCCCACACCCATCCCCAGGAATCCTCAAGCAGAGACTGGATAACCACATGTTGGGAATGTTATACTTCACAAAGGTTGGACTAGAAAGCTGTGTAGCATTTCCACCTCTTAGTTTTTCTCATTTTTTGTAAAGGACATTGCGTTGAGAAACTATAGATGCTGTCCTTAAAAATATCTATAGGGTCTGTTTTACCAGGGAGAATTTGCTAAAGAAATGTTGAAATCTTATATTTCTAAGACCGGCTTTCAATGCCTACATGCTGCAGCCATTTGTCCACACCATCAAAGTACCATTTTGATCCACAATGAAATCACACTTCAATAAGTCCATTTTAGCCTAAAGGTCATACCTTGTTGAAAGGACCTCATAGGCAGTCTGTTTATCTTATCATTATTAACTCAATTTCATAGAATTGATTCCACAAACTTTCTGACCAAAACTGATGGAAAAAAATCAAGAAGTTAACTTGTTTAGTGCTGCTTTGTGTTTGTTTTCATTTGTATGTGGGATTTCAATGGCAGAGAGAATTCATGGTGAAGAAATTCCCTGAAACAAAGCAGATCATATACTCTTAATTTGTAGTGTTAGTTTCTTGAAGGTCATGAAAGGATAAATTATTGTTTCAGGAACACACATTCTAATATATATCAGAGATGGCACATTGCTTCCTCTTTTTTTACTACACCCTGTTTCTTCTGTAACACACTTCAATTTGGTGATTACTAAATAGCTGATGAATTGAGATAAAAGAACAAGGTGCAAGCCATGTAATCATTGGCTTTGTTATGTTTTCTCTCATATGGCCTTGGAACAGGAAAGAAGGGATGGAAAGGTTAAGTATAGAAGTATTTATTTATTATAAGATAATTAATGTTTTTTCTATGTGGCATTTTTTGGTTATAAAACTGTTTCTTTTTTAAATATTTGAAACATTTTTATGTTCTTTGACAGTGGGTCTTTTTGAAAAGCAAAGTAGTAAAGAAGTAATTTATTTTTTCCCATGAAAAGGATAAAATATACATTTAAAAATAATTTGAAAACTATTGGGAGCAAATGTGGGGGAAAAGTCAGTTCCAGGAAGACTAATTATCCAATGTATTTTTCTAAATTTTGCTTCTATATCTGTAAATAATAACTCAAACATTAAGATCACATGCAATTAATGTTAAATGAGGTAAACTGCTTTGCAGTGTGCTCTACACAGAAGGCAATAGATAATCATGCTGCAAGTCACATGATCAAGGGTACTTCTCCCATCAAACTTCTGAGAAGTGATAGGGGATGTCAAATCAATTTGAGAACTTTCAAGTCTGAGTTGAGGAGGATAACATATGATTCATTGCTAGCTTGGATTCATGTTTATTGTTACTTTCACACAAATTCATCACATTCACTATTTCTTACAGCAAAATAATATTCCATTTCATTTATGTACCACAATTAGTTTTCCATTCCAAAATCAATGGGTGTCTATTTTGTTTCCTTTTCTTTGCTATCACAAAAAATGTTTTTATAAGTCTTTCAGTATATATGTAGACTTTTTGTAAATGATATCCTTGAAGTATATTTGGCACTTTAAAATTTTTTTTAGAAAAAGACCTACATATAATTGACATTTAGAAACATCTGAACAAAGTTATTTTTATTACAAACAGTAATTCCAAAATATTCTTCAATAAGGTTAGTCCTCCAGACTCTTCAAGCTCACTGAATTCTTATTTCTGAAAGTCAGTGGGGGAAATTAAAATAGACTTGAATGGTCTATTAGCAACAAATATTTTCTGGACTAAGTAGAAGATATGTTTTTGGCATTAAAATAAAATTTATTATCTTACTTCTAAAAGAGTGCTGTGAATGACACTCTTTTTATATTTTCTCTCTATAGGCAGTAAGACTTAGTAAGCATTTACAATGTGGGTGAAACTATTTTTATTATATTTTAACTTGAAAGTTTTTCTGCTGACTTTATCTCATGATAATCACATATATCTTCCTGGCTTGTTATGAATATAAAAAAATATAATGTTTGTAAAGTACATTAAAAACCTTAAAGCTTTATATTAATCTACCTATTATTATTATTGGAAACCAGTAGACCAACTAAATTCTAGAAATGACTACTGGACACCTTATTATATGCCTAGTGTCATTTCATAATTATAGGGCTGTGTGAATACTTAATCATTTAAAAAATAATATCATCTGTAACCAAAACAATTCAATTTCTAATAAGAAAGAGATAAATTTCCCTAAAGCAACTAATGAAAATCATATATAATCATGATACCTCTGCCATATTCACATTAATTTCACTGCAGTATCCCTAACTGGGATGCATGACATGATGCATCATTTTGACTTTACTTAGATTAACAAAGCTTACTATATATTCCCCAAATACTAAGATAGTTTATTTCTTGTGAATTAAACATATTGAAAATGTTTATATTTATCCAATGTTCAGATTGCTCATCTCTACAAAGTTCTTAGATATATCTAAGATAGGCCCAATCACCACATGGCTCCCAAATTTCTTGATTTAACATATTAGGGGAAGGAGGAAACAAAAAGTCTTTTCATCTTGGTTTTTATTCAAACATACACTTAACTTTCCATTTTTTAAAAGTCAACTTTTAGGTATCCATGAAAAATGTTTAATTCCAAGTAGCACTTCAAGATGAACTTCAAGACTTCAAGATTTGTACTAGATGGTCATAGCTATGTAAATTTTTGAGCAAAAGTGATAGAAGAAACAGATATATAAATGTGTTTTTTGAACAGACAACCACACTGGACTATATTTGTCTATGCCTCTTATGGCCTTGGTTTGACTGTCTTTAGCATCATATTATCCTCACCTCTCTAGCTCCCGTGCTGGAACCCTGCCTCCTAACTGGCAAGAGTTTTTTCAAGTGCACCATACTACTGCTCTCTAGTCAATTTCATGCCATGCCACCTGGGTACCATTTCTTTGTCCATTCTCCCCAATACCCACCCTCAAATATCTTTTCATCTCTAACTATGGAAAGAGTAATCCAATTAATGCTACCATGTTTATCCAGAACTGACTCATCATAATGCAGCTCTCTCATCATGCCCTGACACCACAACTATACTCCTTTTCTACTTCTCACCTTGGTGCTGGAAATAACAGTTGAATCAATACTACCTTTTTGGAAAAGTCATATCAATTATTTTGTATCCTGTTACCATTACTGTGGCTTGCCAGTACAAAATAGACCTTCTTGGACACTACTTCCTTATTAGTACAGCCTTCCCTTATTACAATGCAAGTTCCTTGAGGGTAGAAGGGGAAGGCTAGAAGATAGTCAGAAGAGGGTGAACTAGACTGGTTTCCTTTCTGTATTTGATATTTAAGGGCTTAACAATGTTAAGTTTTTATTAGAATGCAATAATTGCTTAGTTATTACCTTTTAAATCATTTATTCACTTTCATTCACTCCTCAAGTTTGATAGATTTCTTAGATATTTCTTCCTTAGTAAGAGAAGAGTATAGAAATTAGATTTTGCTCTTCTATTCTAAGAAGATTTGAGCACAAAGGTTAAAATTGAGAAAGCTGGAAATTAGCACTATTACAGAAGAGCTAGACACAGGTAGCGCTGAGGTTCTTTGACCACTGGTTGTATTCATAAGAAATCACTTTTGTGCCCCATCCCAAGTCCTGAACTGCCATATAGGCTAGAGTTTCTAAAAGTATAGTTTATATTTACTGTCTTTACTTCCTCAATGGTTTAATCTCTGTTCTCTCCTGTTTCTCTTCCTGTCAGTTTTCAGATGTTTTCCCTTCCCTGTCTTTTTAGAAGCTTTGCTACAAAATAATCCGTAGTCTTTCCCTCCAACCACTCGCCTATCTTCTGTTACTACTTTGATGACTACTAATCTCAAGTCCTTATATTTGGCAAGAGATATATACACATGTATTGTGTGTGTATGTGTAAACGTGCGTGCATGCACACAGACACACTTAGCATTGCTTGATTCTTTCAGTTGGATCTAAACTTTCATGACTTCATTTGAGATTTTATTGGCAAAGATACTGAAGTGATTTGGCATTTCCTTCTTTAATTCATTTTGTAGGTGAGGAAACTGAAGCAAACAAGGTTAAGTTATTTGCACAGGGTCATATAGCTATTAAATCAGGCCATATTTCAACTCTGGATTTCCTGACTCTATCCACTGCACCATCTAGTTGTCCATACAGTCACATGAATAGTGTTTAATAAATAATTTTGAAAGGATATTATGACCTAATCTCCTTGCAAGTAAGGTCTGTATCATACTTATTTTACTTTACCTAACA
This sequence comes from Myrmecobius fasciatus, assembly GCA_023553655.1. Classification (NCBI taxonomy): domain Eukaryota; kingdom Metazoa; phylum Chordata; class Mammalia; order Dasyuromorphia; family Myrmecobiidae; genus Myrmecobius; species Myrmecobius fasciatus. The sequence goes on from JAJPUD010026702.1 coordinate 6,321, forward strand.
TAGCACCTGGTACCACATACTAGATTCTTAATAATTTTTTGTTAAATTAGATTGAATGAATTAAGAATTAGTACCAATAATGAAATTTAAGAATCTTAATTCCCAATTTCATACTTTGTCTTCTGCATCTCTTTCACAACAAATGAAAGGCTGTTATAAGCATTGCATTCCAAAGATGAGAAAATAAATAGCACTTCCTGCCAACATATGCAAATTTTCCTTTGGATTTCAATTAATTTGCAACAGATAACACAATAAACATGAAAGTGTGAAATGAACCAAACAGAAAAGAAAAGGTGGAGGAAATGAAGAGGAAACTGGTTATTTTTTTTAAAAGAAACACTTAATTTCATTATAACCAACTGTTCCCCACTTCCATAAATTATCCTACAGAGGTATAATTATTCAAAATATCATGGAACTGCCATCAAACTTTGTAAAAAAAAAGGTAGAGTTTGAGAAACCCCCAAATACTTTTACATTGGACCTTCTAATACCTTCTAAAACAGATACAGGTTGTACATTCCTTGACCTTGTTGAGGTTGCCAACTAATTTGGCCTTTTTTATGCAGAGTTGCATCAGCAAATGGAGGAGAAAAATAAAGAGGCAAAATAAAAGACATATAAATCTGCCATAATGAAGAGTATTATAAGAATACTTATTTTGAACCCTATAAATATTATTAATTGGAAATATTAACAAAATATAATTCTCTGGGAAAAAATAGGAAGAGAAGGAACCTCTGCAACTACTTTGACCAATTTCTTTATTTTGCAGATTGAGAATGTAGGTCTCAGAGAAATTATATAATTTGTTTAAGAACATACAGCTAGTAAATGGAAAACTCAAGACTTGAAAACTGGTATTCTAATTCTGTATTGAGTGGTCTTTCCACTCAATATATATATATATATAGATAGACAGATAGATAGATAGATAGATAGCTAGATATAGATATAGATAGATAGATAGATAGATAGATAGATAGATAGATAGATAGATAGATAGATATGGCTTGGAAGCCATAATAAGAATTTGTAATGGTGAGGTCCTGCTACATTCAAAAAAAGATATTTGAGGATTTTTTTTGCACAATCTTAGGCTCTATAGAACCTTAGATTTACATGCAAAACCCACTTCAGCTAATGTCTTTGAAAGTAGAACAACTTATTTTGTTTTTTGTAGGAAAATATGCCTAGCCTCCTCCACCATGTTAAAGGGTAGAAACCTTATCTTACTTATGGCACAATTGTCAGTAATATTTTAATGTGCTTATATATCAGGCAATTAACAAATAACCCATTCTCTAGTGTCAGCAGATTGGATGATCTCTAAGGTTACTTTTGGTGTTGACATTCATTATCCTTTGAAGATTGAGAATCTATTCACTCAGCTTACCATAGGTTAGTCTCACATCATCTCGATTCCTTTTGGAAATGTAAACTAAATTAGATTCTGAGGTTTGAAATGAAATGAAATCACATTCTGGTAAGTTTGTTCATTTTACCTTTTGGAATTTCTCAATGGATTAAAAAATAAACTTTGAAAAAATTAATCAATAGATGAATTTTAAAAAGTATGTCCTGATTGTTATATGCTAAGGACTGTGCTAAGAAAGGAAAATACAAATAGAAGAAGGTAGTCCATATTACTGGGGAGTTTACATTATAACTGGGGGAAACTAAACAGTCAGACACATTTCACTCATAAAACAGATGACCATAGTGGATTATAAATAAGAATACAAGAAAATGCTGCTTATAGTGAATACATGGGAAATAAAAAGATCTATAGTGAGTTAAAATGAATGATTAGAGTAGAATTTGTCATGCTTCTGGTGAACTCAGAAGAGTAGATGGGAAAATTTTGTTTTTAATTAGGTCAACAGTTAAAAAACTAGTTAAAAGAACTAAGCAGGTAAATTATATTTTTGGTGATGGAATTATAAAGAGCAAAATTGTATCAATACTCAATATAAATACACAAAATGGCATAATCCTTAAATATGTAAAGGAAAAGAAAGCCACTGAAACATAGATAGTATATATTATGATAACTCAAAACAGATGAAAAAAAGAAACTTCTTGAAAAACAGATTCTGGGGGTGGAAGAAAAATGGGAAATGTATTTCTTCATCAAAAACTCTTTTGCCTAGATGTGTCCATGTGCCTGTGCTCTATGGACTGAAACATGAGGAAGTTTGTCTTCTAGTTTAAAATATAAAGGTATAATCTTTAAGATTCAGGAAAACACAATTGTATTTTTAAAATTATCTTCCCTGCCTTGTATATTACAAGCTAGATAGCACATTACGACCTATATAAGATGCGATCTATGGTAAAGTTTACAAAAAAAGCTTTCCTCACTATAGACTTAGGAAATCAGGTTACCCTAATCTAAAGTTTATTTGAACAAACAGCTGAATTCTAAGATGAAATGAGAATGTGGAGAGTCATTAATAGTGTTATATCGAACAAAAGAAGAAAATACAGGCTAGTTAAAAATGTAATGAATTTAATTTAGAGGACTGTGGTTTAAATGTGTATTTTGCTGACGACTATCTATTTCTGTGGTCAGTTGTCAATTCACTTCATTTTTCTTGACCTCGGTTTCCTCATCCTTAAAATGTAGATAATTTACTAATTTATATATATATGATCTCCTATTTCTAAATCTTATGACTTGCTCCTTCATACTAGATTGCTTACCAAAAAAAACAGAGGTATTGAATTAAATGTTTATCAAAGATTACAAATATACAAGATGAAGTTTGGGGGCAAGTAGGTGGCAAATTGAGTTCTGGGCCTGGAGCTGAGAAGATTTGAGTTTAAACTGTGTTAATAAGGGCAGATCACTTAACTTCTCTTTGCCTCATCTATAAAATGGGGATACAGCACCTATTTCCCAGGATTCTTCTGAGGATCAAATGAAATATTATTTATAGATCACTTAACATACTGCCCGTCACATAGAATGAATTATGTAAATGTTATCAACATCATCACCACCACTACCATTAATATTTAACATATATAAAGTAGCATATAGAAAACTGATCTCAGATAGCCCATAAATCCCAGGTTCAATTCTTGTCTCTAATAGGTGCTGAGCATGTAACTCTGAGCAAGTCATTTAATTTTTCACTAACCTAGGCTATTCTCTAATACTGTATCAGAGAAGGCACTGATCTGTTAGGTAGAGAGAGTTTCATCAATATGAATTTACCATACCAATGAAAGCAATTCTGGTTCAAAAATATTCTGGAAAATAATGTGTAGGGTATAGTACTAGATATCAAGGATGCCAAAATGAAATAGGAGATAACCTTCAAAGAGTTTACAATTTATAGTAAATCTTGCCAAGAATTATCAGATTTTGCTATAAAATAGAGAGTATGATTCTGGAATTATCTACCACATAGGCATATTTTAAAAAGTAAAACGTTGATATATGTAATGGCAAAATTGTATAAACAAAAGAATTTTGAACTTGGAATGTAAAAAGGGGAAGAACTGGATTTGAATTCTGTTTCTGCTACTAATTGGCTGTGTGACCAGTCAGTTAATTAATAAACTTCTACTAAGTGCCTATTAGGTACTTGACACTTTGTTAACCCGGGGCAAGGAGTAAATTACTTAACCTTTCTAAATGTCAAAATTTAATGAGCTTAATAATAGTTATAGGACCTACCTCTCAAGGTAGTCAGGACCAAATGAGATGACATGTAAACCTTATTAAAATGAGATAACTGGGTAAATCAATCAAATTAGCCCTGGCTTATTTAGTTGAGATTGATTCAAATTAATTATAGGCATTCTAAGAGGGAAAGGGATCTTGGTAAATTAAATGATCTGATGAGTCACTGGATGAATTCAAAGTGATGTTACACAAGAAGAGTGTTTAGATTGGCTGAGGAAACTTGGGTAAACCACTGCTGGAGGAAGTAAGTTAAATTTCATAAACAAACAAACAAACAAAAAGATACCATAGAATAGCAAACAAAGAGTAATTCTAGCTAAACTCCTTTAGAAATGCTTGAGATCAGGAAAAAAAGAGAACTTCAGGCATGGCCTTGCTGAGGAAAGAATCCTGAGTGCTTTAAAGTCTCTGACAAATTTTGGACTTAGCATCTTGCACAAATATCTAGTATTGTTGCTCATATTACTGACTGGATCCATGATCCAAAAGTCAGCTCTGCAATGAGCATATCAGAGATGCTGCAATCATTTCTAAAGTCAAATTCTTGAATCCCTCCAAAATGGGAGAACAGGATTTCTAGCAATTGGGTGTTGCATTGCCTCTTTGCCACATGTTCACTCTACACGTGAGCCCATTTTCCCATGGACTATGTTATGTACTAGTGGAACAGACTTTTGGAGGGATATTTTATACTAACTGTTCCTACTGTCCTATTATTATAATCAACTAGCTGATTAAATTAACTCTCAATAGGTAAGTAATGGAAGAAAATATATCAGTAAGGATTTGTGAGTTATAGCATTATAAAATATTCTTCTCAATCCCTTAGGGGTAACCTTAGAATTCTGAAAGGCAATAGTAGTTGTATTCTGGGGATTTGCCTTGCCTGTGTCAGTTACAGAGTAGTTGTCTCAAACATATGCTACCCTTAAAATATGTATTTCATCAATATAAAGCTGGAAGGGACCTCAAAAATCTTCTATTAAAATTTCTTGTACACATGTATAGGTATTTATATATGTAGCATGTATATCACATAACAAACATTTCATATTTATTATCTATTTTTATGTAAATCTTTTGGAAAACCATGAAATAATTTTTAAAACATAAAAAAAAAATCCTCTGCACTCTAGATTTCATATAACTTAAAACCATGGGCATTTATGTCCTTATATCCTTATGACTGCCTGGGACTCATTGCTTCCCACAGTGATACCAATAAAGAAAGACATGCTAAAAATCTGAACTATTAACAGGTTTTTTATCTGGAAGCCTTAATCCAGAAACATTTTGTTAGTTTATCCTTATTTAGCATTACAATAGTCAGGCTCTGGTAAATTACTCTTAAAATTCCAAACATTTTCTTTCTGACAAATCATGAAAAGTCAATTACTAAGCAGCAATTAAGCTTTTTGAACAGGAATATTCAACAAAAAACACAAGTATAGTATACTTCACAGAACTTAATTTTGGTAGGTGGGGAGGAGGAAACCTATTTTACCAGACAAAACAATTCAGATATCAAGGAGCAACAGTCAGGGTTACCCAGGATCTGGCAACTTCTACAATAAAGCATCAGAAGGCCTGGAATACCATATTCTGGAAAGCAAATAACCTGAGGTTACAAACAAGAATTAACTATCCATAAAGAATGAGCATCATCTTTCAGGGGAGGAGAAAAAACTTCAATGAAGTAAGAGACTTTCAATCATTTCTATTAAAAATACAACAGAATTATGCAGAAAATCTAATCTACAAACACAGGACTCAAGACAACATAGAAAGGTAAACTGGGGGAAAATATATATACTTTACATATATATTTATATATAAATCAACACATATTCATATATAAAAATGAATACATGCATATATATGTATGTATTTATATATGTATGCATGTAAATATATATTATGTGTATCTATGTGAGTATGTATCTATCTATGTATGTATGTAAATATATATGTGTCTATATATGTATATATTTCTCTCTATATATAGATATAGATATATAAATAATAGAGTTAAATTGTTTAAATCCCTAGATAGGAAAAAATATCTGTCATTCTTGACAACTGTATCTGTCACTAGGGACAGACAGAGGGCAGCATCAGGGTATGGTACATCAAAGACAAAGACATTAAGAGGTGGGAAAAGATCTGTACTGGAAAAAGAGGAAAGGAGAGGTAAAAAGGAAAAATTAGTTCATACGAAGAAGTACAAAAGACCTATTACAATTGAGGGAAAGAAGGGAAGGAGGTGAGCTTTGACTGAAGTTTCAGCTCATCAGTTTTCACTTTTAGAGGGAAAAATTTAATCATTCAGTTGAGTATAAAATTTTATATAACCCTATAAAGAAGTAGGATACAAAAGAGGAAAAGAAGGATGGGGGAGAAGGGAGGACAGAAACATTAGGGAAAAAGATAAGAGAAAGGGGGAAGGGTTGATAGAAGATAAGGCAGTGGTTGAAGTGGGTTAAAAAATGCTACTAAGAGTAGCTGAGAGTGATGATAAGACAAGATAGTGAGTGGGATGGGTAAAAAAAAAAAAACAATAGTAAGAGAAGGGAGAGAGGTGTTAGGAGATAAAATAGGGATAGTATTGGTTAAAAAAGAATACTTGACTGAAGGCAGGGTGGAAAGAGAACTAAAGTATGTACAGGCTAGAAAATAGGGTGGAGGGAAATGCAGAGGTGGTAATCATAACTGGGAAGGTGAATGAGATGAATTCTTCCACAAAACTGAAACAAATAGAGTGGATTAAAAAACAGAATCCTACAATATGTTGTTTACCAGAAACACATTTGACACATAACAAGAGTAAAGTTAAAAGGCTGGAACAGAATGTATTATGTTTTAGTTGAAATTTAAAAAGAAACAGGGCTAGCAATTTTGATCTCAGATAAAACCATAGTAAAAAATAAATCTTATTGAAAGAAATAAGTAGAAAAACTATATCTTGATACAGGGTATTAGAAATAATGAAGTAGTAAAGATGCTAAATGTGTATGCAGCAAGTGGTAGAGCAGGCAAATTACTAGAGAAGATTTTAAGCCAATTATAGGAAGAAATATAGTACAAAACTATTCTAGTGGGGGACCCCAACCTTCTCTTCTCAAAATCAGACAAACCTAAATGCAAAATAAACAAGAAAGAAACTAGGTGGGTTAATAGCATCCCAGAAGACTTAGATACGTTAGGCCTCTGGAGAAAATTTAATGTGGACAGAAAGTAATACACTTTTTTTTTTCTCAGCAGTATATGGCACCTACACAAAAATTTACCATCTATTAGGGCATAAAAAAACTCACAATCAAATGCAAAATGCAGAAATAGTAAATGCTTCCTTTTCTGACCATAATGCAACAAAAAATTGTATTCAATAAAGGGCCAGGGAAAGATTCACTAAAAACCAGTTGGTAATTAAATAATCTAATTCTAAAGAATGAGTAGGTCAAACAATAAATCATAGAAACAATCCATAATTCCATCCAAGAAAATGACAATAATGAGACAATATACCAAAACATATTGGAGGCAGTCAAAGCAGTTTTTAGGGGAAATGTTATGTCTTTAAATAACTACATGAATAAAAAAGAAAATGCTTCAGGTGAATTATAAAGAACATTTAATAAAATATATAGAGGGAATATATAAAGAACAATTAATTCCAATAATATATAAACTCTTTGGAAAAATAGTCAAGGAATCCTACCAAATCCTTTTATGACAGAAATATGGCACATGTATCTAAACCAAGAAGAGCCAAAACAGGGAAAGAAAACAGAAAAAAGATTCTCAATGAATATTAATTTAAAATGTTACATAAAATATTGGCACATCAACGTATCAGTATGATAATACACTAAGACCAAGAAGGATTTATACTAAGAATGCAGGGCTGGCTCAAAACTATTACCATAATGGACCATAGCAATAATCAGTCTTTGCAGATGATATGATGATAAATTTAGAGTATCTAATACTATTACCATAATGGACAATAGCAATAATAAAATTAACAGAAGTCATATGATAATCTCCATAGATGAAAAGCAAGTTTTTTACAAAATACAGCACTTATTCCTATTAAAAACACTAAGAGCATAGAAATAAAGGGAGCTTTCCTTAAAATAATAAGCAGTATGTATCTAAAACTTACAGCAGGAATTATTTGTAATGGAAAGGTGGACACATACCCAATAAGATCAGGGATGAAACAAGGATGCCCATTATTACCACTATTATTCAACATTGTACTTTAAATGTTAGCTTTAGCAATAAGAAAAGAAAAAAATTAAAGGAATTAGAACAGGCAAAGAGGAAATAAAACAATCAGTCTTTGCAGATGATATGATGATAAATTTAGAGTATCCTAGAATATCATCCCAAAATCAACTGGAAACAATTCACAACTTTATTAAAGTTGAACGATATAAATAAACCTATACAAATCATCAACATTTCTATATCTTACTGACAAAGCCCATCAGCAATCTATATAAATGAAATTCCATTTAATATAACTGTAGACAAAATAAAATACTTGGAGTTCTACCTGTCAAGACAAATCCAATAACTCTATGAATCCAATTACAAAACACTTCTCACACAAAGGAAATTAGATCTAAACAATTGGGAAAATATCAATTGTTCATGCCTATGCCAAGTTTATTTGTTTATTTTTTTATTTTTAAAATTTTTTTAATTAAAGCTTTTTATTTGCATAACATATGTATGGGTAGTTCCTCAACATTGATGCTTACAAAGCTTTCCATTACAAATTTTCCCCCTGTCCCCTCCCTTCCCCTAGATGGCAGGAAGTCTACTGCATGTTAATTATATTAAAATACTTGACAAGTTGAATATATGTATACATATTTCTATACTCATCTTGCTGTGCAAAAACAATCGTTTCTACATGGAAAAAATATCTGAAAAAGGAAAGCCAATGCAAGCAAACATCGATAGAGATCATGGAAATGATATGTTGTAGTACAATTTTCATATCCCGCTCCCTGAATGTATATGGCTTTCTTCAATGAACAATTGGAACTGGTTTGAGACAATTCTTTGCTGCACAGAGCCATGTCCATCAGAATTGATCGTCATATAGTATTGCTGTTGCCATGTATATTAATCTCCTGGTTCTATTCGTTTCACTCAGCATCAGTTCATGCAAGTCTCTCCAGGCCTCTCTGAAATCATCCTGCTGGTTGTTTCTTACAGAGAAATAATATTTCATAACATTCATATATCATAATTTATTCAGCCACTCTCCAATTGATGGGCATCCCTTCAGTTTCCAGTTTCTAGCTAATACAAAAAGGGCTGCCACATTCTTGCACAAGTGGGTCCCTTTCCCTCCTCTAAGATCTCTTTGGGATATAAGCCCAATAGAAACACTGCTGGGTCAAAGGGTACGCACAGTTTGATAACTTTTTGAGCATAGCTCCAAATTGCTCTCCAGAATGGTTGGTTGGATCCATTCACAGTTCCACGAAAAATGTATTAGTGTCCCAGCTTTCCCACATCCCTTCCAGCATTCATCATTATCTTTTCCTGTCATTTTAGCCAATCTGACAGGGGTGTAGTGGTACCTCAGAGTTGTCTTAATTTGCATTTCTCTGATCAATAGTGATTTCTAACACATTTTATATGGGTAGAAATGGTTTTAATTTCATCATCTGAAAATTGTCTGTTCATATCCCTTGACCATTTATCTATTGAAGAGTGGCTTGAATTCTTTATAAATATGAGACAATTCTCTATATATTTTAGAAATGAGGCCTTTATCCGAACCCTTAAATGTAAAGATGATTTCCCAATTTGATGCTTCCCTCCTAATCTTGTCTGCATTAGTTTTGTTTGTACAGAAACTTTTTAACTTAATTTAATCAAAATTATCTATCTGGTGTGCAGTTAAGAGTTCCAGATCTTCTTTGGACGTAAATTTATTCCATCTCCACAGGTCTGAGAGGTAAACTATCCTATGTTCCTCTAATTTGCTTATAATATCACTCTTTATATCTAGATCATGAACCCATTTAGATCTTATCTTGGTATGTGGTGTTGGGTGTGTGTCAAGCCCTAATTTCTTCCACACTAGATTCCAATTTTCCCAGCAGTTTTTGCTGAATAGTGAGTACTTATCCCAAAAGCTGGGGTCTTTGGGTTTATCAAACACTAAATTGTTAAAGTTATTGCCTAGATTG
>JAJPUD010026703.1:0-16238 GCA_023553655.1 Myrmecobius fasciatus
AAAAAAAATTAATTTAAAAAAAAGAAGAAAAAAATTGCAGTTCCATATAGCAAGAAAATCACAGATTGGACCTTAAAAACACTTAGAAAAATAAACACCATGAAATAAATAAGAAAGGAAATGAAGCATATTGTAATGTGCATAACATTACAGGAAATTTTGTTTAGATATATTGTATAAAATTTAAATTGTATTTTCATAGTTTTATATAAGTTGAATAAATTTTCAGTCTCAATTAAATGTTGTTAGGATTAAATTCCATCTAGTTATTCATTATTTTACATCATATTAGTTGATGTCTATACAGTCAAATAGGAGAAAACAATTTTAAATTAGAATATATGAATATTTTTAGTGCTACTTAGCAAATTATTTTTGTTACATATAATCAATTTTCAAAAGACAAAAATATATTTCATCAAAAACAGGACAATTGAACTAATTATAATCATTTTTTACTATTGACTTTTAAAAATCTCTATAACAAATACAAACTAATAACAAATCAAAAATGCAATGTACAACAGCTCTTAAATAGTTCATTCTTACAATAAGTGACCCTAATTAAATATGTATTAATTATCAATTCCAAAGAATAATTATACTCTCATTGATTAAAGCAAAGCAAAAATTCCTACAAACACCCTTATTTTTGTCTTGTGATTAACAATCAATAGATTTTTACAGATTATTGAAATGTAATGAAGGCAGCCATTAGGCATGTATAGAAAATGAACTGGAAGCCTGGGAATTAATGTCTAAGTTTCAAAGTCTTCTGCTGTCAACCAAGAAAGAGGTCTATGAAGAAACGCATACCAATATAAACTCATTAATGGACATGAAAAGCAGTATGGAGGGAAATTCATTTCTCCAGTACAGAAGTTTAAAATTTGTAAACATTTTGGGCTTCAGCAATATTCTAGTTGATGAAAAAAATCTACTTTATAAGCTGACATTTACAGGATATTAATTTGTAAGTGTGATTCAACATGGTTAATCTAGATAGGTTATTTTTGTTTATATCAATATCACTTCAGATAGCCAATTCAGCTAAATGATACATCAGTATAGGCAACAAGAGATAAACAAACACATAAATAAATATATAGAGAAATGGAGAGAGAAAAAATTCAAAGGTTTACTTTATTGAATTTTGACAATGTTATGAGATAATTTATTCTTATAATCCCAAGGACTTTCCCAAATTCAGGTAAATGAAATCAATTAAGTTTTCAGTACAATATAATTCATAGAATTTATTAAATGCCTATTTTAAAACCACTAGTTAACAGATGGTACAATAGCCCTGCAAAAAGAAAAACCTTTATTCAAATAAAACCTTGAATACTCACCAGATGTTTGTTTCTGATCAAGTCATTTGACATCTTATCCTCCTCACTTTTCTTATCTATATAATTCTTTACAACACTTTTTTTACCAGGATTGTTGTGAAGATAAATTTGTGCAGCTCAAGGCAAGGACACGTACCTAGCAACCCCTGCCTGGTTGTAGGATTCAAGGTCATCTTGACCTGACTTTGAACCTGCCTTTAAATAGCCTAAGTGTAAGCCAGTAGAATTGTAAAGATTGAGAAGAATTAGGCATGAGTGTGTTGGGCATGTATCATATATCAGGATGGTGAGGGGATGAAGCTGTTTCTATAGAGAATGCCTAGTTTTCATTAGTATACAAAACATTGTTCCTTCACACACTGATTGATTTATCTGCTTTGTTTCTTTATCAAAATATTTATCGTTTTTGTTTCTTTGGGTTTTTTTATCCATTATACAATTCATTCAGTTTTATGGGAGAGTTCATCCCATTCACATTCACAGTTATAATTATCAGCTCTTTATTTCCCACCATTCTATTTTCTCTCTCTTTCCATCCTGTCCCTCCATATTCATGCTTTGTTTATAATGGACCCCTACTCTCTACCTGCCTTACCTTCTTTTAACTCTCCCCTTCTCTTACCCATTTCTCCTATTACTTCTGCCCTCCCTTCTACTCATCCCATCCCTTTTCTTTTATGTTTCTTCTCCTTTTTCATGGAGTAAGACAAATTTCTATACCCAACTGAATGATTAAATTATTCCCTATTTGAGCCAAAACTAATGAGATTAAGCTTCAGATAATGCTTAAAGACCTTCCCTTCTTTCCCTCTATTGTAATAGGTCTTCTGTGCCTCATCATGTGGTATAATTGGTCTCATTATAATTCCTCTTTCCTTTTCTCCCAGTACAATTCTTTTTCTATCCTTTAATGCATTTTTCTTTGATTTCAAGCCAATAGAGTCCATTAACAATCATACTCTCTGTCCACTTGATGCCCCCTGCAATTGCCCCAATGACAGATACAGTTCTCAGAAGTTACAGATATCATTTCCCATTTAAGGATGTAGACAGTTTAAATAATAAATTTTTTGCTCCTGTTTATCTTTTTATGTTTCTCTTGAATCTTGTATTTGAAGATCAAATTTCCTGTTTAGTTCTATTTTTTTTTCAGAAGAAATAATTGGAAATCTCTTACTTCATTGAAAATACATCAACTCCTCATGTCATGTTTGTCAATCAATTTATCTTCAGCACTAATGATATAAAAGAAATCTCATTCCCACTTTCTCATAGATCTCCAATACCCATCTGTTCTGGAAAGCAGCTTTCACAAAGCAGAAGAATCTGGAGATACATGATCTAAAAGTTTTGCAATCAGCCTTTAGAAATTACCAACGTGTGTGTGTGTGTGTGTGTGTGTGTGTGTGATGTGTGGGGGGGAAAGGGAGTGATTTACATATGTGTTACTAGCAGAGTTGATAAAATGTGAGTCAAAATGTGGGAGAGCTTCATCCAATCTATGTGTTTAAACTTATAATGTAACCCATGAAGCATAGTGCATTGAAACCTTGTCTCAAGATTCAGACAGTGTTCAATCCTTGAATTTAATACATTGTGACTATGGGACCTTGGGACAGTATTTCCTTTAAGGTTTTGGTATTCCCAAAGAAGTCTCCAACTCATCAAATTATGGAACACACACAAATCTTTCTTTTTTAAAGGAAATTCCTTAATGGAAACTTACATTTGTTACTTCACTAGACTGAGACTGAATTGACCTATTTTGTTATTTTACTGAGCAATTCTTACAAACTTTCACCACTGACCAAAATGAAGAATAGAAACACCAATTAATCTCTATAAATAGTCCTGAGAGACAAATTTCAATCCAAAAAATGGAATTTTTATATAGAAACAGGAAGAGAATAGTAAGAGAAGAAAAATGGATTACTGTGGTTGAGATTGTAGTAGGGAGTACTCAACAGCTAAATTATTAAATTTTAAGTAGTTTTACCAAAAATATTAGATTAATAATGGCAAATTTCCATTGATGGAAAGGTATTTATTGTCTTTCCTCTTAAATTTAAAAGCTGGACTACATATTTAAAAATATAATATGTGTATATGACACTTTAAGATTTGCAAAATGTTGCAAAATAATACTTTATATTTTCATTTAATCTTTATAATGCCAGAAAGTAGGTACTTTCATTCTTAGAATGAAAAAAAAATAATTTTATTGGTAAGGAAACTAAAGCAGAAAGAGGTTACAATGACTTGCTGAAAGTTACAGTGTTTGTAAATGTCTGAAACTAGATTTGAAAGTGTAGAGCTTTTTGAATTAATGTCCAATACTACATCCTCTGTGCCCAATAGATGCTTATATATATTTTTGACTTTAAAAAACTGTTACAAGATGAAATTTCCAAATTTATAGATTAATCTAAATTATACCTATCCTAAATGCTCCAAGCAATGATGTGGTGTCCACATAGACACACAGACACACAGACACACATACACACACACACCTCCCCACTCAAAATTTTATACTTACTTTTATTTATTAGTACTTTCAAAAAGTGTCTTTCTTCATATGTCATTTATAATTAATTTGGGTATTTAAAATGGGCAAAATGACTTAATCATTGAAAGTTTTTCTTACATCTCCTCCAACATTTGTCATTCTCCTTTTCTGTCATAGCATCCAGTCTTAGAGGTTTGAAGTAAATACTTCAAAGTTGTTGTAATTTTGCTTTGTCTCATCAATATTGATTTAAAGTATTTTTATATGATTATAGATAGCTTTAATGACTTTTCTGAAAACTACTTATTCATATCATTTTTGAACATTTATCAATTAATATTTGTCTTTTATTTACATGTGACTAAATTTTCTATGCATTTGAGAAATGAAGTCTTTATCAGAGAAACTCACTTTTCTTTGTTTCCACTTTTCTGTTTTTTATTGTAGTAAGTTTATTCATTTTAATACACAATGCTTTATGAATCATGTTGGGAGAGGAAAATCAACGCAAAAGGGAAAAACCATGGGACAGATTAAAAAAAGTGGAAAAAAAGAAATTAACCTTGTATATCTCTTTTTACATTCAATCTCCTTAGATTTTTTTTCCTGGATATAAATGGCATTTTCTGTCCAAAGTCTATTGGGATTGCTTTGTATCTCTGACGTTGAGAAGAACCAAGCCGGTCATAGTTGATCATCACACATTCTTGCTGTTACTGTGAACATGGTATTCCTGGTTCTGCTTGTTTCATTTAGCGTCAGTTCATGTACATCTTTGCAGGTCTTTCTATAATTTGCTTATTAATCACTTTTATGGATAATATTCCATTATCTTCATGTACTACAGCTTGTTCCATCATTTTCAAATTGATGGGCATCCACTCTTTTTCTAATTCTTTGCTACCAAAAAAAGCTAATACAAACATTTTTATATATGTGGGTCTTGTTAACTCCTCTATGATTTCCTGGGGATACACACCCTACTCTCCAGAATAATTTGATTATTTCACAGCTCCACTAACAAACCATTAGTGTCCCATTTTTCACACATCATCTCCAACATTTATCATTAGCTTTTCCTGTCATAATACTCAATTTGACAGGTATAAGGTGGTATCTCAAGAGTTGTTTTAATTTGTATTTCTCAAATCAACAGTGACTTAGAACAATTTTTATATAACAATAAATAGCTTGTTTATGGGCTTTGTTGGTTTTATATATATATACATATATATACATATATGTATATATATATATATGATGACTTGTGTGGGTTTATTTTATATCCTGCAACTTTGCTAAAGCTGTGAATTTTTCATAGGTTTTTGGATAATTTTCTTGTGTTCTCTAAGTATCTGCAAAGAGTTATAGTTTTATCTCATCATTGCCTATTCTAATTCCTATAATTTATTTTTCTTACTGCTAAAGTCAACATTTTTAGTACAATGTTGAATAATAGTGGTAATAATGGACATCCTTGTTTCAGCCCTGATCTTTCTGGAATGCATCCAAAATCTCTACATTATAAATAATGCTTATAGTAGGTTTTAGATAGATGCAGTTTATTATTTTAAGGTAATCTCCCTTTATCCCTATGCTCTCTATTATTTTGAATAGGTATAGGTGCCGTATATTGTCAAAAGCTTGTTCTGCATCTATTGAGATTAACATATTATTTCTGTTGATTTTGTTTTTGAGGTGGTCGATAATGCATGAACCAGTCATGCATTCCTGGTATAAATCCTCCTGGGTCATAGTGTATTATCCTGCTAATAAGTTGCTGCAATATCTTTGAAAATGTTTTATTTAAAATTTTTACATCAATATTCATTAGGGAGCTAGGTCTGTAATTGTGTTTCTCTCTTTTGACTCTTCCCTGGTTTAGGTATCACTGCCATATTAATGCCATATAAAGAATTTGGCAGTACTCCTTCTTTACCTGTTTTTCCAAATAGTTTGCATAGCATTGGAATTAAGTACTCTTTAAATGGTTCATAGAATTCACTTGTGAATCCACCTGGCCCTGGGATTTTTTCTTAAGCAGTTTATTAATGACTCTTCAATTTCTTTTTCTATTATCATACTATGTAAGTATTTGATTTCCTCTTCTGTTAACCTGAGAAATTTTTATTTTATGTAAATATTAATTCATTTCTATCAGTTGTCAGATTTTCTGATCAAATTAACAAAAGGTTTATTTATTTTGTTAGTTTTTTCATGAAATCAATTTTTAGTTCTGCTTATTAGTTCACTAGTTTTTTAGTTTCTATTTTATTAATCATTCCTTTGAGTTTCAAAATTTCAAATTTGATATTTAGTTGTGGGTTTTTAATTAGTTCTTTTTCTATCTTTTTAAATTGCATGCACAATTCATTGATATCCTCTTTCTCTGTTTTATTCATGTAACTATTTAGAAATATATTTCCCTTAAGAACTGCTTTGGCTACATCCCATAGGTTTGGGCATGTTGTCTCATTAGTGTCATTGTCTTGAATGAAATTATGGATTGTTTCTCTGATTTGTTGTTTAATACACTCATTCTTTAGAATTAGATTACTTAATTTCTAATTAATCTATCTTTCCCTGACCTTTTATTGAATGTAATTTTTATTGCCTTGAGTTCTGAAAAGGAAGCATTTATATTTCTGTCTTTCTGTATTTGATTGCAAGGTTTTCAGGCCATAATAAATGGTCAGTTTTTGTGTTGGTGCCATGCACTGTTGAGAAAAAGGTATATTCCTTTTTGTTCCAATTCAGTTTTCTCCAGAAGTCTATCATATTTGGTTTTCGAGGATCCTATTAAACCCCTAGTTTCTTTCTGGTTTATTTTGTGTTAAGATTTATCTGATTCTGAGAGGGGAAAATTGAGGTCCCACACTAACATGGTTTTGCTGTCTATTTCTTCCTGTAACTGGCTTACAATCATCTCTAGGAATTTTCCTGCTCTACCACTTGATGCATACAAACTTAGCATCGTTAGCCTTTATGAAGATGTACTTTCTCTCCTTATCTCTTTTCATAAGATCTATTTTTACTTTTGCTTTATAGGAGATCAGAATTGCTATCCCTGCTTTTTTTTACTTCAGCTGAAGCATAATAAATTCTGTTGCAACCTTTTACCTTTACTTTGTCTTGTCTCTCTGTAGCAAATGTGTTTTTGTAAACAACATATTATAGGATTCTGTTTTTTTTTAATTTATTGTACCATTCACTACTGTTTTATGGGAGAGTTCATCCCATTCCCATTTATTATTTATTTCCACCTTATCAAAATTCTTCTTAAATTGTGCTAGAATTGTTAATAATGAAACTTGGAAAGAAAGGAAAATGAGATAAAAAATAAAATAGAAAAGAAAAAGAAAGAAAAATGCACAATTTGCATGATTTGTTCTTTATGAAGCCATACTGGATCATGATAGTCACCAATGCCCTTTCTAAATATTCACCAAATATAGATTTACATAATGTGTAAGATACTTTTTCCTTTACAATAGAATTTGCATAAAAATACATAAAATAAACTGTTGCAGAAATAGAAATAATGAAATCAATTTATAAGGGATGTAAGTCATTGTATATTTCTTATGTGAATAATTTGTGAAGAGACAGAAAAAAGAATATTCATTTATTAAAACAATAGACAAAATTTTGCTTTGAAGAAATTAATTTTTAAATAAACTTAGGCAGAAATAGACTCCTTTTACCATCTCTATACATCTCAGTCTTTTTTCTTTTAATTCTATCTCACCTGGTTGGAAAAAAAAATATCATTACATCATGATTACTTCCTTAGTCTTCTGACTAGCTTAGTCTGCCCAAAAATAAAGGAGGAAAAAGCCATTGCACCTGCTTTCCACCTCCTTCCACTATTACACTCTCCCAAATTGCCAAATACACTGAGGCCAAACTCCTATGTGCGGTAACAATTAATCCAAATTCCTTTTTAAGGATTAACACATTGTCACCAGGTTAACAACCCTGCCAGTCATCCTGACTTTCCATATTGATTCGAATGTTTTTCTCATTCTTCAACTGCTTATTCCCTGTTTCCTACATACCACTCCTACTTCCAACCCAACCTATTCTAAAGTTATCTATATTATTCTCTATGCACTCTGGATCATTTATTGCATAGGGAATAACCTTCCTTTCATTGTAAATGTTTTTTTTTTTAATTTCTTTCCCACTCTTTTATTCTTCTGGCGCTCAATAAGAACTTGTTCTCTTCTTATGACAAAGCCACTGTGACCACTTTTATCAGCATTGATTGAAGCTGTACTCATTGCTTCAAATTCATTGGTTAAGGTAGGAAAATAGAATTGTCCTAATATAACTTCCCAGCTCAACTTCTACTACCATCATTCCATCTTTTGAATTTCACTCAAACCATATATCTATCTGCTAACTGTTATCTAGTAATTTGTTGAAAACTCTTTTTCCTAATTGAGTTTAGTATCTTTCTAATAATTTTTCATTTCTTCCTAAATTCTTCTCTCATATTAAGGGACTTTAAAATGTACAATATTATGTATAGATATACATATATACACATGTCTATATATGTACACATACATATATACATCATATGGATATATATATATGTATTATATATATATATATATATATACACACACACATACATACACCCATACCCACACCCACACCCACCCACACATACACACATATATTCTATCCAGGCTCTTTTTTTTTTTTTGCTTTGTGGCCATTTTTTTCTAATGTTTTAGTTGTTTTCTTAGACAATTTTTTTTCCTTCTTTTTCCCAGCTGTTGACTCATGCACATCTTTCATTTGTTTTCTCATTTTTTTCTTCTACCTCTGTTATTTGTCTTTTGAAGAATTTTGTGTTTATTTCTAAGAAGCCTCTTTGGGCTTGAGACCAATTTATCTCATTCTTTGAGAATTCTTCTCTGGATATTCTGTCCTCATCAGAGTTTATTTTTAGTTCAAGGTTCTTTTCTCTTTCTTGCTTCATTTTCTTTCATTTTTTAAACTTTTAAGGTATATCTCTACTCTTGCTGTAAAGGTGGTACTGTCCCAAGCTTCCTGTGCACCTCTGAGCCTTTACTTTGAGCACAAGGGCCCTTTGTGTTTGTAGGGGGTAACTTTACCTACTCTGTTCAGGACACAATCTGGTTCCCCAGTGTTTGCTTTCTAAACTAAATCTGGAAACTGCCCCACTAATTTGCTTCTCTACAGAGTCAGGAACAAGGGTCTTAGTTGCTGATTTGCTTTGATTTTCACTCTCTCATTGGCTTTCCAAAAGTCTATCTGAACTGATCTAAACACCTTTTCCCCCCCAGTGAAACTGACCTTTCTTGAAGTTTTTTCAGTCTGTCTTGAGCTGGAGAGTGATTTCATTCCATCAGACTATTCAGAGGCTTACTTTCATGTGGTTCTTGAGGGAAACTGGGAGAACTTGAACAAGTTCCTGACTTTACTCTTCAATCTTGGCTTCGGGTTGTTTTTTGTTTTTTCACATTAAAATGGGGGGGGTATTTCCTATTCCCTCATTTATTCTACACACATTTCTCACTCACCATGTCCATTCCCAAAAATATTTTACTTCTCACTTTTACTTTCTCCAAACTTCCTTTTCTTCTATAATCCTCCTTTTCTTATTAACTCACATTTTTTTTTACTTCCTATGGGATAAAAGTGTATATTCTTCCCTTGTGAGCTAATTTTGGTTAGAATAAGTTGCTCCCTTCTTTTCTTTCCAAATATTCCTAGAATAAAAAAATTTTTGGGGGGGGAAAAACAACTAATCTAGAAATTATATCAATATATTATCTATAGTTTTTTCCTATTAGATATTTCATATTATCCTCAAATGTTTTTATTCTTTTGATTGATTGCTTCTTAATTTCTCATTAAATCATTAATTTCCTCTTGTCCAATTCTACTTTGTAAAAATATATTTTCTGCATTGAGCTTTTGTGTGTGCTTTTCTATTTGACAAATTCTTGTTTCCAAGGCATTCTTATATTCATTGCATGTTTGTACCTCTTTTACGATTTTGCCTTTTCTTTTTTTAAATGTGATTTTATTTTGTATTTTTATGCCTCTCATACCAAGCTGTGGTCTCTTTTTTCATGATTTCTTGGATTGCTTTCATTTCTCTTCTTAATTTTCTTCATGTCTCTTCCTTTATATTTAAAATCCTTTCTGCGCTTTTTATTTTATTTTATTTTATTTTCCTTTGAGGGTTTGGATGCAGTAATTTTGATGGTTTTGTCTTCTGTGTGTATTTCATCATCCTTGTCAACATAGTCATTTTTTATGTTCAGAATTTTTTCTGTTTGCTCATTTTTAGTCACTTTTTTCTTATTGACTTATAAGTCAATCCCAAATTAGGCTACTCCTTCACAAGTAGAAGGGGCAATTCCCAAGTTTTAAAGTTTTGGTATATCAATTTTCAGAGGTTGTTCTCAAGACCTGTCAATTTTTGGCATTTCCAAAGTATTGTATTCTAGAGTGAGATGTGTTTACTACTTTTCTGAACTATCCATTATTTGTGAGACAGCATAAGAGGTTTTTTTCAACCTCGGAACTGTTACCAGGGTCCCTACTCTACCATTGCCCCAGGTATAGATAATGCGACAGAATTCTGCCCCTGGTGAACCAAAAAAATCCTTTACATATTCCAACCCATTGTCCAATCCTCTTACCCTCCATGTTCAAAGAGGTCTGGAAACTACCACTGCTGCCACACTGATTTAGTCTCTCTGAGAACTGAGAACTGCTCCTGGTTTGCTGAGGTCCTCTTTGCTTTGGCTTAGCTTTTTCACACTATACTTTTCTTTCATGCTGGTGCAATTGAAAGTTCTTCCTGAACTTCTAAGTTATCTTGGGCTGGGAAATTATTTAGCTTCAGCTATTTGTGGATACTGCTACTACAGAATTTTTGGAATCATTATTTACAGGGGTTTTGGAAAGAACTGAAGTGATTCTCTGTCCTTTCTCTGTCATCTTCAGCTCACTTCCAGTACTTGGGAGACTACCTGACTATAGAAACCCAGGAAATGTATGTACAAAATTACAAAGCACTTTTTACACAAATAAAGTTGGATCTAAACAATTGAAAAAAATGCTTATGAGTAGGCCAGACCAATATAATAAAAATGTTTTTAATTTGGTTTATGTGTTCAGTTCAATCTATTAAAATTATTTGATAGAATTATAAAATATAGCAATATAATAATACAAGCAATAATAATATAGCAAAATATAAGTAAGGGCCCTGTAAAGATCAAATGGGAAATGAGTAAATTAGAGAACTAAAAAGTTAGTGCATTGGAGGGAAAATGAAAATATATTTTGAAGTCACTTAATATGAAAGAAGAATTTGGGAAGAAATCAAAATTATAAGAAAGGTACTAGACTCAGTTATGAAAAAGGGTGTTCTACAAATTACTAGGTAACAGTTAACAGAATTATAATTGGATGATAGATATATGGTTTGAGTGAAATTCAAAAGATGGAAGGTCACTGAGTGATAGTGGTAGAGATTGAGCTTGGAAATAACATTGGGACAGTTGTACTATCTTTACCAATGCATTTGAAGCAATGAGTATAACTTCAATCAATGCAGATAAAGGTGGCTACAAAGGCTTTGTCATAAGGAGAGAACAAATTCTTATTGAGCTGCAGAAAATGAAAAGAGTGGAAAGAAAAAAAAATTAAGATGAAAGCAAGTTTATTCCCTATACAATAATTGATCCAGAGTGCATAGTGAATAACATGGATAATTTTAGAATAGGTTGGGCTGGAAGTAGGGGTGATATGTGGGAAACATGGAATAAGCAATTGAAGATAGAGAAAAACATTTAAGTCAATATGGGGAGTCAGGAAGATTGGCATGGTTGTAATCTGGTAACAATGTGTTAATCCTTAACAAAGGAATTTGGATGGATTGTTACTGTACATAAGAGTTTGGCCTCAGTGTATTTGGCAATTTGGGAGAGTGTACCAGTGGAAGGAGGTGGAAAGTAGGTGAAATAGCTTTTCTCTCCTTTTCTTTTCGACAGGCTGAACTAGTCAGAAGACCAGGGAAGAAATCATGATGTAATGGTATTTTTCTCCAACCAGATAAAAGATAATTAAAAACAAAACAAAACAAAACAAAACAACAACAACAACAACAACAAAACTTAAGATATATATATAGAGAAGATAATTAAAGGATTCTGTTTCTGCCTAATTTTATTTAAAACTTAATTTTTTCAAAGCAGAATTTTATTGATTGTTTTAATAAATGAATATTCTTTTTTCTGCATCTTCATAATCGAATTATTCACATAAGAAATATGCAATGACTTATCTTCTTCATAAATTGATTTCATTATTTTTATTTCTGCAAGTCTAGTTTATGTCTTTTTCTGCAAACAAACTGTCAATTACAAAGGAAATAGTACCTTACACCTCATATGAAACTATATTTGGTGAATATTTAGAAAGGGCATTGGTCACTATGATATTCCAGTATGGCTTCATAAAGAAAAACAATCATGCCAGATTGTGCATTTTTCTTTCTTTTTCCTTTCTTTTTTCTTTTTTACTTATATCATTCCCCCCCAAGTTTCATTATGCACAATTTCTGACACAATTTAAGAAGAATTTTGATAAACTAGAGAGTATACAAATGATAAAGAAAATCAGAATAGGAAAGAACTTTGAGTCTGTGTAGTTTTAGAAAACTGGTCACAGTTAGCCTGGAGAAGTCAAGAATGACATCATAAGTGAATAGATTATAGATATATTGAAATAGCTGAAGATAAATTATGTGAAAGAGTAATTAACATTATTCTTTTTACACCAAAGGGGAGAACTAGTATCAATAGTTGTATTTGTAAAAGCTAATTTATTTTTACTGTAATAATTTTCCTAGTAACTAAATCAATCCGAAGTGTAATAAGCCACCTTTAGAAATAATCAAATGTTTCTTCCTTGAATTTCTCTAAGGAGAAGCTGAATGACTACATATTGGGTATGTGGGCATGTTTTATTTTTTTACTGTATTTTTCAACACCTTTATTAATAATCATGTGGACAAAAATATGTATTAGCAAGAAATAAACCTTACTGTGCACTAGAAGCAGATTCCATAAAAAATGCTCACTCTAAGCATTCCCTTTAAAAAATATTCTTTTTCATTTATGGAATAAAACAAACATTCATAACATAAAACAAACATAACAGTATAATAAAATGATTATTATACATCAAAGTATGAATATAATACACATAACTTATTATTCTTTTCAGTTATACAACTACACAAAAACAATATCTGATCCAGGTCCCAGTCTTCAGTGAAAGTCCCAGGGCAAGAAGGAGCACTAGCCTAGAAGAATTTGTACTCAAAATGGAGAGGGGATATTCGACCCAGTTCCAAAGCAGTAAAAATAGCTTGTGGTAACTCACAGATGAGTGCACAAGTTAGGAGAGTAATAAGCACACCTCTCCTAAGATCAGAATACCTTGGAAGAATTGAAAACTTATAGGTCCCTAGACAAAATAATCAAAAGTATAATAATGTGAAAAAAATGTTCTAAATCACTATAAAGAAATGCAAATTAAAACTCTGAGCTATAAACCCTCACTTATCAAATTGATTAATATGACAAAAAGAAAAATAACAAAAAATGAAGGTGATGTGAGCAAATTGAGAAACAATGAACAATTGGTGAAGGTGAATACTAAGCCAACCATTCTATAAAGCTATTTGGAAATATGTCTAAAAGACTATACAGCCAAATATGCCCTTTGAACAAGCAATTCCATTACCTGGTCTGCAGGCCAAAGAGATAAAAAGGAGTATTATTTATACATACAAAACTTATTTTAGCAGCTTTGTTAATGGTTGCAAAGGATCAGGAATTGTGGAGATGTTCTTCAACTGGGGAATGACTAAACAGGTTATGCTGCATGATTGTGATGGAATGCTATTGTTATATAAGAAATGACAAACATGTTTTCTCAGAAAAAAAATAAACTTGGAAAGATTTGCATAAACCAATGCAAAGGAAAATGAGCAAAATGAGAATTATGTACACAGTAACATCATTGCTGTATGAAGATCAGCTGTGAATGATTTTGCTATTCTCATTAGTAAAATGATCCAAGATAATTCCAAAGGATTTACGGTGAAAAATGCTATCTATCTCCAGAGAAAGACTTGTTGGAGCCTGAATACAAATCAATGCATGTTTATTTTTCTTGTTTGTTTGTTTTGGAGGAGGGCTGGGAGTGGGTGGATGGACAATATGTGTTTTCTTTCACAACATGATTATTATTGAATATGTGTTGCATAATTAAATGTGTATAACATATCAAATTGCTTGCTTTCTCAAAAAGGAAGGGGGCATTGAGGAACGAAGTGAATTTCTAATTCAAAATTTTTAAAAAAATTAATTATTTTATATCTATTTGAGAAAAAAATAAAATATTGTCATTAAAAAAAGAAACCTGTTTCTCCATCTTCCCCCCAAAATATAAATGTTAACCACATTGCTGTTCCTTTTGATTGATCAATTTTGTCTTTCTGTTTTCTGCTATCTTGTTTGGTTGGTTGTTTTTTTTCTGTCGACTCTTGCATTTCCATTTCAAAAATTCTCTTCAGTACTTAATTTTTTTCTGGGATACTTGCCTTATTTTTGGCACTCTTTTTTGTGATCTTGGATTGTGTTAAAATTTAAGTAGCCGTTTATTTTTGGTCTTCTCTATAATTTTTTTCTGGTGTATTTTTAGAGATTTAGATTGCTGTCATACTTTTCAAAACTTTTTTTAACCATTCTTTTTTATGTTTCCTTTTTTACATTGAAGTCATTGGAGTCTTAAAGCAATATCATTTTGTGGCTTATTTTGATTTACATTATTATAACTTTAAAATCATTTTATGTAAATTTTTCCCTGTCTCTTTGTATTTACCATATGTTGTTTCTTACATCATAGAAACATTATATTACTTTCCTGTACCACATTTTTAGCCATTCCCTAATTAATAAATACAAACAATAATTAAACTGATTTTTTAAAATATTGATTATTGAAACTGAAAAAAACTCAGATAACATCTAATCTAATCAGTTCTTTATATAGTTGAGAAAACTAAAGTTGAGAATGGCAAATGAACTGTCCATTCCCCACACATTGTAACTATCAAAGTGGGGCTTTTAACTCAAATCTTCCAATTCCAAAAAAATATTAGTCCATTTCCTATTGTTGCATTCTCCCCATTCCCTCTCCTTTTCTCTCTGTATCTGTTATCTCTGTCTATCTATGTCTCTGTCTCTTTCTCTTTTTTGTTCAGTATTTATGTCTTTCTCCCTGTCTCTCCTTTGTCTCTATGTCTCTCTGTTTCTGCTTCTTTATCTTTGTCTCTCTGCTTCTTTAGTCTCTGTTTGTCTCTGCCTCTCTGTCTCTGTCTCCTCAATAAGCAAACAAAAGGAAAATAAATTTGAGTGAGACTTACCTGGGCACACTAAGACTTGCCCTTATGTATCAGTTGTATGTACCTAGTATGTATCAGATTAAAACTCAATCCCAATTCTGTTTGAGAGTCACCATTGCTGTCTCTCTTTTATATGCTGATTCATTTTAGAAATTCCTAGTGGAGTCAAGTATGAATAACAGAATAAAAAAAAATCCCAGACTTTCAGTGCTTCATGGTCTTAGAGAAGCAATTTTGTCCAAACCATGTTAAAAATCAGAAACTTTCTACAACACAGGCTACAAATTTTTGTTCATAGCTTTTCTTTTTTTAAAATATATAAAAATATATTTATTTACAAAACATATGAGTGATTTTTCAACATTGACCTTTGCAAAAACTTTTTTCCCAAGCTTTTCCCCTCCTTCACCCCACCCCCACCCCTAGATGACAGGTAATCTAATACATGCTAAATAGGATAAATTATATGACAATTACAATACATGTATACATATCTATATTGTTATCTTACTGCTCAAGAAACATCAGATCTAGAAAGAGAAGAAGAAAAAAAAAACCTAAGAAGGAAAACAAAATGCATGGAAATATTCACAGAAAGCATTAAAATGCTGTATTGTGGTTCACACTCAGTTCCCACAGGCCTCTCTCTGGATGTATATGACTATCTTCATCGCTGAACAACTGGTTTGAATCACATCATTGTTGAAGAGAACCATGTCCATCAAAATTGATCATCGTATAGTCTTGTTGCTGTGTATAATGTTCTCCTGGTTCTGCTGATTTCACTCAGCATCAGTTCATGCAAGTCTCTCCACTCCACTCTGAAATCCTCCTGTTGGTCGTTTCTTACAGAACAATAATATTCCATAGCATTCATATACCATAATTTATTCAGCCATTCTCC
>JAJPUD010026704.1:0-16236 GCA_023553655.1 Myrmecobius fasciatus
TCACTGAAGAAAACCATATACACCCAGAGAGAGGGAAATGAAATATGGACCACAACGTAACATTTCCATGATCTCTATTGACATTTGCTTGCATTGTGTTGCCTTTCTCTGATTCTTTTCTTTTTCTTGTAGATAGGATTTTTCTTGCAATATCTTGTCAAGCATTTCAACATTATTAACATGTAGTGGACTTCCTGCCATCTAGGGGAGGGGAGGGAACTGGGGGTAAAATGTGTAATGGAAAGCTTTGTAAAGATCAATGCTGGGGAACTACCCATACATATGTTATACAAATAAAAAGCTTTAATAAATAAATAAATAAATAAAAAAGAAAAGACTGGAGAACCAGGAAAGAAAAGTGAAAGGGAATCCAGAACATATTAACCAAATGAACAAACTCAAGAAAATTGAGTAAATGAATTAAAAAGTGAAGTGGCTAGTCAGATGATTCCAGGGTTATGCAGATAACTGTTAAGAGAATGATTTCATCATGAAACAAAAACCCTAAATCCTCATATAGGTTCAGAATTATATAGAATCTTCTAAGCTTAAAATCACACTTCTATAAGGATTAAGTACAGGAAGATTTCAATGATTATCAGGTGTAAGAGGCAAGACATCCTAAAGACTGAGGCGGCCAAGTATTGGGTCCGTGCAATTCCACAACCATTAAGTACCTAGAGGATACAGATCACCATGCTAGGTGCTCAGAGAAATACAAACCTGAAATCTCAGCTGACCAAGAAGGAAGACCCTTCCCCTTTACATTCTCTTTTCCCCACCAGAACAGCAACCAGAACTTTGCTCATACCTGGAGAAGCTGGGACTCACCAACCACAATTCTTCTGGTGAAATGGAGGATCACTAAACCTTACTATCTGCCTTGCCACTATATCCTCCATCTGATCTGCTAATACAACATAAAGACACAAGGATCTTGCCATATTTTCTGCCTCTGCACCTGTAGGAATCCCAGGCCTTTCCATCTTCCATGACACTGAACTCTTTTACATGGATTGTCTTCTCCAATATAGCCCTGTCTCACTTAAATACAATTCACTTCCAAGTCAAAACATTCCCCTCCTGATGTTTGGTCATTTTCAAGAACTAAGGAAAAAACTAATAATCTTTGATTAGAGTGGGAACTTCTTGGGAGCAAGGATTGTCTTATTTTAATTTCCAGCACTTAGCATAGGGCTTGCAACACCTTAAGCACTAAATAAATGGTTTTCATTCATTCATAAATCATAGCCTTTTTCCTCATGTAAATTGCAAAATAATCTAAATGTCATTGTAAATAATTGAAACTTTACTCTATTTTCAAAGGACATCCTGTGAGAAGTACCACACAGAGGAATATTTCTGATTAATATAAAAGAAATATAATTTTGACCATGATACAGAAGATATTATAAAACAGGAAATAAAGTAGAGATGGAAAGGCCTTTTTAGGATGTTACTTCTGGATATACTGTTAAGAAGGAATAAACTAAGATAATGATTGCAAGAACTGAAAAGATGAACAAGATATTCCAGAAGCAGAAACAACAAGATTTGGCCACTGAGTAAATATGAAAGATGAGGGGAAAAGGAGAGGCCAAGGCAGTACCAAGGTTTCCCAGAATGGAAAATTATGTAAATTGTTGGGTCTGTGTCACAAGTAATGGAATCAGAAGAAAAAGCAAGTTTGGAGGAAAGATGAACAGCCCATTTTTGGAAATGTTGACTTCAGGATATCTGTGAGGCATACAGGTAAAAATGTGATGTAGGAAATCAAAGATGTGAGTCAGGAACTTAAGAGAGAGGTCAGAGCTAGAAACTTAGATCTGGAAATCCTATGTGTAGAAGTGTTAGCTAAGCCATGAAAATGACAAAGATTGCCAAGGGAGATAGTATAGGAAAAGAAAAGAGAGGAGATCCTGAGGGATGGGATATCTTGAGATCTAGGACACAGAGAAAGGAAAGACACTAGTGGGAGAGTGGGAGTAGACATTCTGGTCCTGAGGAGATAGATGGAAGTAGAAAGAGAAATTGTACATATAGTGTAAGGCATGGGATAACAGTAATATTATTATAATTCTAAGAACAGAGAAAAAAGGAATCAGGAGAAGGTTATTTAAGCAGTCATGGTTCTATTGATAGAGCAAGGATTTGGAATAAGAAGATTTATGATTAAATCTTTATTGCTTTAAATGCATACATCTCTCTTGTTCGCCATGCCATTTACTAGTTGTATGATGTTGTACAAGAACCTTCCAGTCTCTGGGATTCAATTTCTACATCTATAAAATGAGGGAAGATAGAATTATGTGATCCTAAGATCCATTCCAGTTCAATGTCCTGTGATCTGAGTCTATAAATTCAAAAAACAGCAAAGAATTCTAAAAAGTTATGGAAACAGGTGGGCCAAGAAAGTAAAATTTATCAAGAGCTGAGGGAGGAGAAACTAGCCAGAAGGAAGGGGTGGTCAGCTGTGTCAGATGATGTACAGAGATTAAGGATGATTAAAACTCAAAAAAGTGAATTAATTTGGAGATAAGGTCAGCTGGGGAAATTTGAGAGATTAATTTCAATAAGTGGTGATGGAAGCAGGAAATTGAAGTGAGAATAGATGGTAGATAAATGGAAGCTTTATGACTGGCAGTCTGTATATAAGACCTATGGACAACATATAGGTACAAAAATGGTAGGTCTTCTCAGATCTCTTCTACTGCTTTGGTCTCAGCTGACTGATGATTATCATGTTGGTTTTTAATTCAGAACTCTTGACTTTCCATCAATGATCTTACAACCTCCACATCCTTGGACCCAGTTGATTCTTAATTTTTACTTCATCTTCTAAATCCTTGATCCTATTTCCTTCCGTTATTCCTGCCTGACTTCTCTGAAATCTGGTCCTTCATTCCTCTGGTGCTTTGGTCAAATTTTCCCAATAAAATGTCTATATTTGACCTAGTTCATCTCTTCTCTGAATAAACTGACATTCCAGTTATAAGATATTAAGACTAGCTTAGTAGCTATCCTATTCTTGAAAATATAATGAAAAACAGTATTGTATAGTGGAAAGAAAGAAAGTATTGGAGTTAAAGAGCTGATTTCTACACCTAACTGAAATTTTATAGCTGGGTAACTATAAGCAAATCACTTACCTTTTGAGCTTTTGCTTTTATCTGTAAAATGGGAATAATACTGGTACTAATTATCTCCCAAGGTCATCATAAGAAAAGTGCTGTGTAAACTTTAAAACTTTATTTACATGTTGAATGTTACTACCACTGTTGAGGATTCTGTCAACCTCTGAAGCCACCTATCAATCACCTGAAGTATTATAGATTCTGCTCCAGCCCTTTACCTTCACTCTGTATGTATCACTATGCTTTAGATGTGTTTCTTGTAAACAACATATTGTTGGATTCTGGCTTTTAATCCAGTCTACTATCTGCTTCTGTTTTATGGGAGAGTTCATCCCCTTCACATTCACAGTTAAAATAATTAATTCTTTATTTCCTGCCATCTTATTTACCCAAATTTATGTTTTTCTATTTCCTTTCCCCCTTCTCACCTCCCCAATATTTTGCTTTTGATGACCACATCACTCAAACAGTCCTCCCCCTTTAGAGCCCCTTCCCCTTTTTTATACCTTTCTCTTAATTCTTCTATTTTCTCTTCTATTTGTCTTTCCCTTTCTTTTCCCCCTTTCCCTCCCACTTCCCTATAAGGTGGGACAAGTTTCTCTGTGAAACCAAATATGTATGATATTCACTTTTAGAGCCCAATCTGATGAGAGTAAGATTCATATAATGCTCATCCCCCTCCCTTCTTTCCCTCAAATATAATAGGATTTTTTTTGCTTCTTCATGAGATGTAATTTTACCTCCTTATTTTACTTCCTTTTTCCTTTTTTTCCAGTATGATCCCCTTTCTACCTATAGTTTCTTTTTCATATTATCAAAATAAAATCAAATTATACCCTCATTCTCTAAGTATACTCATAATAAAAATATAGTTCTCAAGAGTTCTTTCCTTTTTACCTTTTTATGCTTTTCTTGAGTTCTGTGTTTGGAAGTCAAATTTTTTGTTCAGATTTGGTCTTTTCATTAGAAATAAGTGAAAGTCACTTATATCATTGAATGTCCATCTTCCTTGAAAGATAATGCTCATTTTAACTGGATAGCTTCTTTTTGGCTGTAATCCAAGCTCCTTTGCCTTTGGGAATATGAAATTCCAGGCCCTTAGATCCTTAAAGTTGGAAGCTGATAGATTTTGGATTATCCTAATTGTGGCTCCTCAGTATTTAAATTGTTTCTTTCTGACTGCTTGCAATATCTTTTCCTTGGTGTGATAGTTATGAAATTTTGCGACAATATTCCTTGGGGCTTTAATTTTGGGGTCACTTTCAGGAGATGATAGGTGAATTTTTTCGATGACTATTTTAGTTTCTGATTCCAAAACATCAGGGAAGTTGTCTTTTATGATTTCCTGTAAGATGGTGTCTAGGTTCTTTTTTTCATCATGGCTTTCAAGAAGTCCAATAATCCTTAAATTGTCTATCCTAGATCTATTTTATGGGTCAGTTGTTTTTCCTAGGAGATATTTCATATTTTCTTCTATTTTTTCTTTTTTGTTTGTTTTTGTTTGACTGATTCTTGAAGTCTTATTGAGTCATTCACTTCTATTTGCTCAATTCTAATTTTTAAAGTATTATTTTCTTCAGTTACCTTTTTTAGCTCTTTTTGTAACTTGCCAATTGAAATTTTTTGTTCATTGCATTCTTTTTCCATTTTACCAATTTTGTTTTTCAGTGAATTGGTATCTTTTTCATATCTTTCTTATACAGCATTATATGCTTTTTCCATTCCTTCTTGCAATAATCTCATTTTATTTCCCTGTTTTTCTTCTAACTCTTTTTTAAGATTCTTTATGCAGTCTTCCAGGAAAGCCTTGTGAAATGAGGACCAGGCCATGCCTCCCTTTGTGGCTTCCTCTGGAATTGCTTTACCTTTAGAAACCTCAGGATTTGAGGTCTGTTCTTCTCTCTCTCCATTAAAGCTGTCTATGATGAGAGTTCTTTTTTGTTTTTTATTCATTTTTTAAAGCTTGAGGTCAGTTCAAAGCAAAGGAGGGACAGCTGCTTTAATTTGCCCTAGAGCAGTTCTGCTGATTGATTTCCCCTGCTGAGTAATGGTGGCTGGATCTGGCTCTTCCTGGACTCAGTTGTTTACAATTTACCATTTACAAAAGGCAAATCTGCCAAAGCACCTGCCTGCAACCAGGACAGAGTAGCATAAGAGGCTCACAGAAGTTTCCCAGGTGCTTAGAAACTGCCATGCTCTGAGTCCTGGCCCAGCTTCCCACCCTGTCTCCCCATGCTGCTGTCTGGGCTTGGCAGACTGTGCCCCTGCCCGATTGAAACAGATCTGTTATGAAGCTCTTCCAAGGTAACTTCTGGGAATGTATTGTACTCCAAATATTTGGAGGAGCTTTGATTCCAAAATCAATTTAGAGGCTTAATCTGATGTTGGTGTGAGAGAAGGTCAGAGAAGGTCACAGAGAGTCATGTCTGTTCTCTGCCATCTTGGTTCCGCCCTGAGTACTTAAGTTTTTCAAGATTGCTTGTTTTTATAGTGTCATTTCTATTGTATAAATTGTTCTCCTGGTTCTGTTCACTTCACTCTGCTCCAATGCATGCAAGTCTTCGCAGGTCTCATTTGAACTGTCTCTTTCATCATTTCTCATGGCACAAAAGTGTTCTATTGTGCATGTTAATTTAGTTTTACATAGATTTTTTCTGTGAGTATATTATCTTTAATCATTTCATGAATTGAAGGAAATCTGAGCATGCCATGTTGCAGGGGAATAAAAAGGGTAAAACTTCCACTGATGGAGAGAAGGAAAGGAAATACTACAAAGCCAGGGCCATAAACTTTGTAAAAGAAATACTTTGCTTTTTGATCTCAGGTTCTAGGTCGTAACAACAAAAAGATAATCAAGGTAGGCATTGTTAATATAACCCCATTTACTGAGTGCCATGAGATGAGAGTAGATGATGGAAAAATAAAGAGGTAAAACACTTGACACCTGTCCTCAAGAACCTTACAATTCAGTTGCAGAAGTAAGATTATATATGTGTGTGTGTATGTGTATGTATTTTTCTATATTTAGAAAGTGACAATGATACTCCAACTGGATCAGCATCTATTTGGGAATTCTTCAGAATTGAGAGAGTAAAGTAAAAATTGGTTAAGAATGATTCACTGTGAAGGACTATATCATCTCTTTCTCTGAAGAACTTTCAGGACAGTTAAAACATCCATCAGTCTGAAATGGTATAGATGAAGCATTCCTCTGACAAAGACTTTTCTAGTTTCTTCAAGTCCTGCCTTAGATTCTATTTTGTTTTAGTAATGGACTGGCATTGTATTGATTCTGTAGTCTAAAGAACTTCAAAACATTTATTTCCCCAAAGTATGACAAAGCATTGTAACCTATAAGTCATTCCAATAAAATAAAATTCCATATCTCCCTAGATCAATCATTCACTATTTGGAAAAACATCAAACTCCCTAATCTGAATGTCAAATTCTCCTACATTATTGGTCTTTGAAAAGTCCAGTCCATGTGGTTTTCTTAAAACTTTGATTCTAACAGGATGAGTGAACCAAGATAGAAAGATTCCTTAAGTGAAAGGGAATTGAAGTGAAAGGGATGATAGTTTTAACTGTTGTGTACCTTGTTATCTCAATTTACACATAATAACTTCACTCTTTTTTTCCTTTTTTTTCCTTTTCTCTTCTGAGAAAGTAGCTGAGGTGTTTGTTTATTTATTTATTTACTTATTTACTTACTTAATACACATTGCTTTATGAATCATGTTGGGAGAGATAAATCAGGAGAAAAGGAATAAACCAAGGGAGAGAAAAAAAAGAAGTGAACATAGCATGTGTTGCTTTACATTCAATCTCCATAGTTTTTTTTCTGGATGTAGATGGCATTTTCTCTCCAAAGTCTATTGGGATTGTTTTGGATCATTGAATTACTGAAAAGAACCATATCTTTCTTTCTTTCTTATTTTTTTTTGATCACCAGATTAATTAATTTATTTTTTATTAAAGCTTTTTATTTGCAAAACATATGTATGGGTAATTCTTCAACATTGACCCTTACAAAGCTTTCTGTTACAAATTTTCCCCCCTAGTCCCCACCCCTCCCCTAGATGGCAGGAAGTCCACTACATGTTAATTATGTTAAAATACTTGACAAATAGAATATATGTATACATATTTCCACCCTTATCATTGTTGTGCAAGAAAAATCATATCTACAAGAAAAAAAATCAGAGAAAGGAAACATAATGCAAGCAAACATCAATAGATAGTATGGAAATGTTATGTTGTGGTCCACATTTCATATCCCTCTCTCTGGATGTATATGGCTTTCTTCACTGAACAATTGGAAGTGGTTTGAAATATTTCTTTGTTGAAGAGAGCCATGACCATCAGAATTGATCATCATATTAGTATTGTTGTTGCCATGTATAATGATCTCCTGGTTCTGTTCACTTCACCCAGCATCAGTTCATGCAAGTCTCTCCAGGCCTCTGAAATCATCCTGCTGGTTGTTTCTTATAGAACAATAATATTCCATAACATTCATATACCATAATTTGTTCAGCCATTCTCCAACTGATGGGCATCCATTCAGTTTCCAGTTTCTAGCCTCTACAAAAAGAGCTGCCACAAACATTCTTTCACATGTGGGGCCCTTTTCTTCCTTTAAGATCTCTTTGGGATATAAGCCCAATAGAAACACTGCTGGGTCAAAGGGTATGCACAGTTTGATAACTCTTTTAGCATAGTTCCAAACTGCTCTCCAGAATGGTTGGATCCATTCACAGTTCCACCAATAATGTATCAGTGTCCCAGTTTTCCCACATCCTCACCAACATTCATCATTATCATTTCCTGTCATCTTAGCCAATCTGACAAATGTGTAGCGGTACCTTGGAGTTGTCTTAATTTACATTTCTCTGATCAATAGTGATTTGGAGTACCTTTTCATATGACTAGAAATAGTTTTAATTTCATCATCTGAAAATTGTCTGTTCATATCCTTTGACCATTTATGGATTAGAGAATGGCTTGAGTTCTTATAAATATGAGACGATTCTCTATATATTTTAGAAATGAAGCCTTTATCAGAACCCTTAAATGTAAAGATTATTTCCCAATTTATTGCTTCCCTCCTAATCTTGTCTGCATTAGTTTTGTTTGTACAAAAACTTTTTAACTTAATATAGTCAAAATTATCTATCTGGTGAAGAACCATATCTTTCATAGTTGATCATCCCACATACTTGCTGTTATTGTGCACAATGTATTTCTGGTTCTACTTGTTTCACTCAGCATCAATTCATGTAAATCTTTCCAGGTCTTTCTAAAATCAGCTTGCTCACCATTTTTATAGAACAATAATATCCCATTACCTTTATATACCATGACTTATTCAGTCATCCCCCAATTGATGGGTATCTATTCGTTTTCCAAATATTTGCCACAACAAAAAGAATGCTACAAACATTTTTGCACACATGGGTCCTTTTCCTTCCTTTATGATTTCCTTGGGATACAGACTGCATAGGGGCACAGTTTTATAGCCCTTTGGGCATAGCTCCAAATTGTTCTCCAGAATGGTTGGGTTAGTTCACAACTCCACTAACAATGCATTATTGTCCCAGTTTTCCCACATTGCCTCCAACATTTATCATTCTTTTTCTATCATCTTAGCTAATCTAAGAGGTGTGAGATGTTAATTTTTTGAGGTGTTAATTTTTTAATGCAAAAGCATCAAAGCACAAATTTTATTTTCTCTAACAGTGTGTCAGCTTTAAAGGTAATCCAGATACTCACATCAACTCTGCTTTCTCTTAAGCCATGTGAAATCATGTTTAGGATGGATGGCCCTATGACTGTACCATGCCAAAAAGCTATATTAGGTTATACATCTAGAAAAGGAAAGATCTTACAGTGATCAAGTTCCACATTGTTTCTTAGGAGGAAACTAAAGCCAGAAGAAGCAAGTGACAAGGGTAAGATTTGAATTCAGATCTTCTAACTATAAATTAGGAAACTTATCTCCTTCTCTTCTGCCAAACTGGTTTTCTTTAGGATGTCTCAATATGTTATTCAATAACCAGCCCCAGCTTCCTATTACTTCTATAATGAAATATATATAATAATTAAAATTTATAATATAACATGTAATATAAAATATATTAATATATAAAATATATACTTTGCATTATGTAAAATTTATAAAATATATATAGTTTATATTATATAAAATTTAAAATATATATATTAAAAAACAGAGAAATATATATGCATGTATACATGTGTGTGTATGTTTATGTACATGCATGTGTTGTCCATTTAGTTTTGAAAGTTCCTCACAACTTGGTTGTGACTTGTCTTTCTGGCTTCTTTATGTATCACTCTCTTTCCTGTACTCTACAATCCAGCCAACTTGGCTATCTTTCTGTTCTTTACACAAGGCCCTCCATGCTTTTGTTCTGTCTATTTCTTATTCTTGGATACTTACCAGGTGTCATTGGAGAGCAAAGTTGATTGAGTATTCATCTTTTTACTCCCTCACCTGGCAAGAATTTTTGTAAAGCTAATTCCTACCAAGCTATTCCCAACTACAACAAAGAGTTCACTTTCTAGCCTAAAGGCAACATTTTTTTCAATTCCCCATAAATCCCTTTCTCTGCTATTTTAGGGAGCTTAAATATAGGTTATCAATTTTAAAATCATATATAGCTCTTGAGCTCCTAGATCAGAATTGATATGTTGTCACTAGGACAGGATTTAGTTCTCTGACCTATTTTTTTAGTTCTATATATCCCCATATAATTATTGGAATTTTCCATTTCTCCTTTTCTAGCCCAAAATACAATGCATAAATTCAACTCTAATATTCAAGATGGATTTTTATACTAAGCATAAGACACAATAAAGAAAATGTTTAAATAAAGAGTAAGGAGAAAATATAAAAAATAGCTGTTAGCAATAAGCACAGAGAAGAGAATTTTTAGAGTGAAAAAAAAAATCTTTCAGTGTCTCCCTTAGTTCTTGAAGGGGTAGTTGTAATGAGCAGCTTTAATCTGAATTCTTTGTTCTAGAACACCAGCAGGTATCTCTGATGACCCTTTATAATGATCATTCCCTCAGCAGCTATGGACCATTTTGCCTAGGTCATTTCCTAACTCCTGGTTACAATAAAAATCCAGCCCTCTTTCCCTTATCCCCACAGGAAGCTCATAGACCATAATAGTTCAATCTCTCTCCTGCATTTTAAGAGCACACTGTCCATCTAAAATACAAATTCTAGAATTCTGATCATTTAGGTTTCAGATTTTACTCTTCCCTTGGAAAACTCATCTAAATATGAGTTTTCATATTTATATATTTTTAAATAATATGTAATTATTTACACATTTACATTATTTACAATAATGTATAAACTTAAGCTCTTTCAAGAGCCTATTACATTTCTCCCCAAAGTTTTGAATCTTTTACAAAATTAACTACAAAACACTTTATACCTGAAATTCAGTAATTCAGCATTAAAACACACAATAGCACAGAATAAGAATGGTTAACCTAAACTACAAGGTAATCACCTTAGGGTGTCATTCAGAGCAAATGTTCCCCACAATACAAGTAACAGACATAGCAAAATTTGACAAATTCTCTGGTTATGTCCAAAAATATATATTCAGAGATCAATTGATCAGTAATTATAGGATCTAAACCCAGTCCTTATTTCTTCAAGATAACTCAAGCACAAATCTTTTACACAAAGGTTTTTCCTGATATCCCCCACTGTAGTTTTCCTCTGGTCCTAAATGCTTTACATTTATTTTTAATATAGTATTAAATATATATATATATATGTGTGTGTATGTGTGTGTGTGTGTATGTGTATATCTGGACCTAAAATAATTTATATTTATTTCAATATATTATTAAATATGTGTATTCTGCTTATATACATATGTATATGTTTGTGTGTATGTATATATAGATATATGTAGAGAGAGAAAGAGAAAGAGAAAGAGAGAGAGAGAGAGAGAAAGAGAGAGAGAGAGAGAGAAGTATATGTGGTTCCAAACCCACTCTGTCAATAGAATATAAATTCCCTGAGATCAAGGATTATTCATTTTGTCTATATGTGCTTAGAGCAAAATAAGTGCTTAATAAGTTCATCTTGATCAATTGATTGACCAGGTGATAACTATAACTCACACTTAATTTATGATTTTCATTTGTATTTTTCTCACAACCGGTTCAAATCCTGATTTCAGTACTTGGTAACTCTGTCATTATAAGCAAGTTACTAGACTCATCATATTCTTTACTTTTGTTAAAGGACAAAAAAAGCCTTGGGGCTCAAAAAGCCCATCTGGGGTTACATAACACAGTTTCT
This sequence comes from Myrmecobius fasciatus, assembly GCA_023553655.1. NCBI lineage: Eukaryota > Metazoa > Chordata > Mammalia > Dasyuromorphia > Myrmecobiidae > Myrmecobius > Myrmecobius fasciatus. The sequence goes on from JAJPUD010026704.1 coordinate 11,488, forward strand.
CCTGGTCTATTAGTATTGAGTTCCAGTTTTGCCTCAGTTGGGCCCATGGAAGTAGTGAGATTAGCTTCCAGATCAGAGGAAGAAATCTAGGGGCTAATTGAAAAGATTAGAATTTAGAATCATAATCATTGGATCATAATCATTTAAAATCATAAGATGTGTGTTCAAATCCTGGATCAGCCACTTACTAACTATTGAATTCTAGGTCATCTCCCAATTCTAAAATCCTATGATCTGAATACAATGTACCAACATTTCATAGACACAATAAAATTATCCATTTATCCACATACTTTCTGTCCACTATCCTCTCTCTCCTGAAGTCTTTTTCTGCCTTTCTTCTTCTTTTCCCTGATATTAACAGTCATTTCCTGATCTCCCTGCCTAAATCCCCCTTGTTCTCCTCTTGGTTCAGCAAGTTTCCTCCTTTTAATCTCTTTACTTTTGTGCAGACAAAAATGCTGGAGTAAGAATGTCTGGCTTGCCCTTGGTTAACTACTGAGAAGAATGCTTTGATGGCTAGGTGGTTCAAGGGTAAATAAAGGGCATATTTATACTCCAGGAACTAGAATTCTGAGAACTAAAAAATGGAGACCCAGGATCCAGGGATATGGTCCCTTGCAATGGGAATTTTACTTGTTCCCCTAACCTCTGTAGGCACATGGATGGCTCACACCACTTCTGAAATGGCAGTAAGGGAGCAGATACCACAGTATCACAGAAATAATGTTTTTTTCCTGTGGAGATGTGGGGAGAAAGTACCAGGAATCAACCTGTCATTGACTTGAAACTCTGGACAAATTTCTTCAATTTTCTCAGTTTCCATTTCCTAATTTATAAAATAAAAAGATATGATTAGATGAGAGGTCAGCAGAGAGCCAAATTCTGAGGTCTGAGTCTGTGCAATGGTGAGCTTAAAATAATCTTTACGTTTTACATACAATAAAACTTATTTTTTAAATATAAAAAACTATTTTAGCTGGTAGACAAGGTGAGTTTATTTCCCCTGGTAGAGAATTGCCAAGATCTCTTCCAGTTTTAAAGTCCTATGAATCTATATAGAGAAAAGATAAATGACTATAAATTTTCCTTATAATTATTTAGTTTAATAATCAGAATAACTCCTCCGTTCACCATTTCTTATTTTAGCAGTCATTATTTTGAGCAGTATCTATCTGAAAATGAATCTAAAATTAAGTGGACAGTTTGGTTTCTGACCAGTAATTTCATTATGACATAAAGGATTACTTTCAATTCCTTTCCCTTCTTCCCTGCGTCTGTTGTTGGTCATACACATTACATACCTCTCCTCAAAGGCAAATGTACTAAATGCATCTTCCTGCCTGACATAAAGATTTTTAAATGAACAGTATTTTAGAATAGGACTTCTTATACTTATTCCATTTGTGACTCATTTTCATGAAATTTTTACATGACCCTGGGTATATAAGTATGTAAAACAGATCTACAAATCAAGCATTTACTGATAATAAATCATAGTCTTGTGATTCCCACATTCAGGTACAAGACTCCATGTGCAGTTGTGAATCACAGTTTAAAAAGCTGAGCCTAAAAGTTCAGAAGTCCAGTGATTTTAGCAATAAAAGGAATGTTCTTAAATTTTAAATTAAATTAAATCAAAATGTTAAGGCCATTAAATATCTAACACATATTTTCTTTTCTTTATCAAAAGAGTTTAGTTACAATGGTGGTGAGTTGATGGGTGGCAAGACACAGTGGACAGCTTGAGGGATTTATCTGGAGTCACATATGATTCTTGTCATTTATTACCTTTCTCACTTTTGAGTAATCACTTATGATTTCTGGTACTTCCTCATTTTTAATATAAGGGAACTGGACTGAGTACTCTTTAACATCCCTTCCTGTGCAAAACTACAAACCTAGGACAAAATTTAGTAGTATTGTCTTAAAATAAATATATTCCAATTAGCAGAATGTTTAACTTAGAGAGTTTCTTCAGATTACATAAACATCAGAGCAGTGAACAACATGAATATTTAATCATGAGAAAAATAAAAACATTATAATAATATCTTTAGAAGGGGGAAGGTGGAGCCAAGATGGCGGAGAAGCCATCTTGGAAGAAGTTCATGATCTTTTTCCACGACCCTCACATTAATTAACCAAATCCAGCCTCTGAATTAGTTCTGGACTGGCAGAATCCACGAATATCAGGAGTGTAAAAAATTACCAGCAGAAGATAATTTCAAAAATCACCAGAAAAGGTCTGTTTTAATTGGGCACAGAGGGAGGCAGGCTCAAGTGCAAGCAGGCCAAGCATAGATGCTGAGGAGCACAGACCTAGGATGGTGGGAGCTCCTTGGGGCAGAGAATCCAAGGAGAGGAAACTATGGCAGTGTTGGCTGCTCTGCCCTGGCTGCAAGCCAGTAGATCAGCAGAGGAGATATAAAACATCCAACACAAACATAAAAGGCAAATAGTGAACCCCAAAACCCCAGAATTTCATGGGACCTGGCCACGCCCACCCAGCACCAGAAGTGCATCATCACAAACTCAGTACAGTTGCTGCTTGTAGAGGAATCTTGGACTATCTCCCTTGCCCTAAAAGCAGATCTCAACATTAAAAAAAATAAAAAATGAAAAAGCAAAAACAACTCTGACCATAGGTAGTTTTTATGATGAAAGAGAACAGATTTCAATCCCTGAGGAGACTAACAGCAGATCGTCTCTAGATGAAGCTTCAAAGAGTGATATAAATTGGTCCCCATCACACAACGTTCTCCTAGAAGAAACTATAAAAGATCTTGAAAGAGAGCTGAAAGAAAAATGGGGAAAGGAAATGAGAACTTTACAAGAGGAGTTGGAAAAGGCAACACAGAAATTATCTGAAGAAAATTCACTACAAAATAGTGAAATGGAATAAGCATATAATTCCTTATAAAAGCACTAGAGAGTATAGGAATAAATGGGCTTTTCCTTAAAATGATCAGAAGCACCTACTTAAAACCATCAGCAAGCATCATATGTAATGGAAACAAACTAGAACCATTCCCAATAAGATCAGGAGTGAAACAAGGCTGCCCACTGTCACCATTACTATTTAATATTGTATTAGAAATGTTAGCTTTGGCAATAAGAGAAGAAAAAGAGATAAAAGGAATTACAGTAGGTAATGAGGAAACTAAATTATCACTCTTTGCAGATGACATGATGGTATACTTAGAGAACCCTAGAGCCTCAACTAAAAAACTACTAGAAACAATTCCCAACTTTAGCAAAGTGGCAGGATTCAAAATAAATCCACATAAATCAGCAGCATCTTTATATATTACCAACAAAGTTCAGCAGCAAGAGATACAAAAAGAAATTCCATTTAAAATAACTGTCGATAGTATAAAATATTTGGAATCTATCTGCCAAGGGAAAATCAGGAACCATATGAACAAACTACAAAACACTTTTCACACAAATAAAGTCATATCTAAACAAATGGAAAAATATGAAGTGCTCTTGGCTAGATCGAGCAAATATAATAAAAATGACAATACTATCTAAATTAATCTACTTATTTAGTGCCATACCAAACTCCCAAGAAATTATTTTAGATTTAGAAAAAATAGTAGCAAAGTTCATTTGGAAGAAAAAAAGGTCAAGAGTTTCAAGGGAATTAATGAAAAAATGCAAATGATGGTGTCCTAGCTGTACCAGATCTAAAACTATATTATAATGCAGTGGTCATCAAAACCATTTGTTACTGGCTAAGAAAGAGTATAGTCGATCAGTGGAATAGGTTAGGTGCACAAAACAAAAAAAGTCAATAACTATAGAAATCTAGTATTTGACAAACCCAAAGACCCCAGCTTCTGGAATAAGAACTCACTATTTGACAAAAATTGCTGGAAAAATTGAAAACTGGTATGGCAGAAACTAGGTATTGACCCACACTAAACACCGTATACCAAGATAAGGTCAAAATGGGTTCATGATCTAGACATAAAAAAATGATATTATAAACAAAGTAAAAGAAAATAGGATAGTTTATCTCTTAGACCTGTGGAAGAGAAATGAATTTGTGATCAAAGAAGAATTGATCATTATTTATCATAAAATAGATAATTTTGATTATGTGAAGTTAAAAAGATTTTGTACAAACAAAACGAAGGCAGACAAAATTAGAAGAGAAGCAATAAACTGGGAAAACATTTTTACATTCAAAGCTTCTGATAAAGGCCTCATTTCTAAAATATATAGAGAATTGACTCAAATTTATAAGAATTCAAGCTATTCTCCAATTGATAAATGGTCAAAGGATATGAACAGACTATTTTCAGATGAAGAAATTGAAACTATATTCTAGTCTAGAAAAGGTACTCTAAACCACTATTGATCAGAGAAATGCAAATTAAGACAACTCTGAGATACCACTACATACCTCTCAGATTGGCTAATATGACAGGAAAAGATAATGACAGATGTTGGAGGGGATGTGTGAAAACTGGGATACTGATACATTGTTGGTGGAACTGTGAACGGATACAACCATTTTGGAGAGCAATTTGGAACTATGCTCAAAAAGTTATCAAACTGTACATACCCTTTGACCCAGCAGTTTTTCTACTGGGCCTATATCCCAAAGAGATTTTAAAGGAAGGAAAGGTCCCCACATGTGCAAGAATGTTTGTGGCAGCCCTTTTTGTAGTGGCTAGAAAGTGGAAACTGAAGGGATGCCCATCAATTGGAGAATGGCTAAACAAATTATGGTATACA
>JAJPUD010026705.1:0-16233 GCA_023553655.1 Myrmecobius fasciatus
GAAAAGAAAGGGATAAATTAATAGAAGGATTAGGGGAAAGGTGTATAAAAGAGGGAGGGTTTTAAAGGGGGGAGGACTGTTAGAGGGAGGTAGTCATCAAAAACTAAATACTGAGGAGGGGGGAAGGGAGTAACGGGAAAGGGAAGAGAAAAATATAACTTTGGATAAATAAGACGTCAGGAAATATAGATATAGTCATTTTAACTGTGAATGTGAATGGGATGAACTCTCCCATAAAATGGAAACAGATAGCGGACTGGATTAAAAGTCAGAATCCTACAATATGTTTTTTACAAGAAACACATTTAAAACATAGAGATACATACAGAATGAAGGTAAAGGGCTGGAGCAGAATCTTTTATGCTTCAAGTGAACAAAAAAAAACACAGGGGTAGCAATCCTTATCTCAGATCAAGTAAAAGCAAAAATAGATCTAATTAAAAGAGATAAGGAAGGAAACTATATTTTACTAAAGGGGACCATAGACAATGAAGCGGTATCAATACTAAACATATATGCACCAAGTGGTATAGCATCCAAATTCCTAGAGGAGAAACTAACAGAGATGCAAGGAGAAATAGACAGTACAACTAAACTAGTGGGGGGATCTCAACCTTGCTCTCTCAGAATTAGATAAATCAAACCACAAAATAAACAAGAAAGAAACTAGGGAGATAAAGCAATTATTAGAAAAGTTAGGTATGATAGATCTATGGAGAGAGTTGAATGGAGACAGTAGGGAGTTTACTTTTTTCTCAGCAGTCCATGGAACCTATACAAAAATTGACCATGGGTTAGGGCATCAAAACCTCAAAATCAAATGCAGAAAGGCAGAAATAGTAAATTCATCTTTTTCAGATCATGATGCAATAAAACTCACATGTAATATAAGGCCAGAAGAAAATAGACCAAAAGTTAATTGGAAATTAAATAATCTAATCCTGAAGAATGAATGGCTGAAAGAACAAATTATAGACACAATCGATAATTTCATCAAGGAGAACGACAATAATGAGACAACATACCAAAATTTGTGGGATACGGTCAAAGCGGTTATACGGGGTAACTTTATATCTCTAGATGCTTATTTGCATAAAATAGAGAAAGAGAAGATCAATGAATTAGGGTTACAATTAAAAAAAACTAGAAAAAGAGCAAATTAAATACCCTCAATCAAATACCAAATTGGAAATTCTGAAAATAAAAGGTGACATTAATAAAATTGAAAATAAGAAAGCTATTGAATTAATAAATAAAACTAAGAGTTGGTTTTATGAAAAAAACAACAAAATACATAAGCCTTTAGTTAATTTGATCAGAAAAAGGAAAGAGAAAAATCAAATTGTTAGTCTCAAAAATGATAAGGGAGAACTTTCCTCCAATGAAGAGGAAATTAGAGTAATAATTAGGTTTTACATTGCCCAACTTTATGCCAATAAATTAGATAATATAAATGAAATGGAGGAATATCTACAAAAATATAGATTGCCCAGGTTAACAGAAGAGGAAATAAATTATTTAAATCCATTTTAGAAAAAGAAATAGAACAAGCTATTAATCAACTCCCTAAGAAAAAATCTCCAGGGCCAGATGGTTTTACATGTGAATTCTACCAAACATTTAAAGAACAATTAATTCCAATACTATACAAACTATTTGAAAAAATAGGGACAGAAGGTATACTAACAAATTCCTTCTATGATACAGATATGGTGCTGATAGCTAAACCAGGTAGGGTGAAAACAGAGAAAGAAAACTATAGAACCATTTCCCTAATTAATATTGATGCAAAAATTTTAAATAAGATTTTAGCAACGAGATTACAGAAAGTTATCCCCAGGATAATACATCTTGACCAAGTAGGATTTATACCAGGAATGCAGGGCTGGTTCAATATCAGGAAAACTATCAACATAATCAATATTATATTATTTTATATTATTGGTTATATTATAACCAAACTAACAAAAACCATATGATTATCTCCATAGATGCAGAAAAAGCATTTGATAAAATCCAACACCCATTTCTATTAACAACACTAGAGAGTATAGGAATAAATGGGCTTTTCCTTAAAATGACCAGTAGCATCTACTTAAAACCATCAGCAAGTATCATATGTAATGGAGACAAACTAGAACCATTCCCAATAAGATCAGGAGTGAAACAAGGCTGTCCACTGTCACCATTACTATTTAATATTGTATTAGAAATGTTAGCTTTGGCAATAAGAGAAAAAAAAAGAGATAAAAGGAATTAGAATAGGTAATGTCGTCTCTTCCTATGTCGCATGAGAGGATGTCATGATGGTATACTTAGAGAACCCTAGAGACTCAACTAAAAAACTACTAGAAACAATTCACAACTTTAGTAAAGTTGCAGGATTCAAAATAAATCCACATAAATCATCAGCATTTTTATATATTACCAACAAAGTTCAGCAGCAAGAGATAGAAAAAGAAATTCCATTCAGAATAACGTATGATAGCATAAAATATTTGGGAATCTATCTGCCAAGAAAATGTCATTAACTATATGAACTAAACTACAAAACACTTTCCACACATATAAAATCAGACCTAGTCAATTGGAAAAACATTAAGTGCTCATGGGTAGGCCAAGCGAATATAATAAAAATGACAATACTACCCAAACTAATTTACTTATTTAGTGCCATACCATTGAAACTCCCAAGATATTATTTTACAGATCTAGAAAAAATAGTAGCAAAGTTCATTTGGAAGAACAAAAGGTCAAGGATTTCAAGGGAATTAATGAAAAAAAAAAGACAGATGAAGGTGGCTTTGCTGTACCAGATATAAAACTATATTATAAAGCAGCAGTCATCAAAACCATTTGTTACTGGCTGAGAAATAGAGCAGTCGATCAGTGGCATAGAATAAGATATCAGGACAAGCTAGGTAACAACGTTAGCAATTTAATGTTTGATAAACCCAAAGATCCCAGCTTTTGGGATAAGTACTCACTATTCAGCAAAAACTGCTGGGATAATTGGAAACTAGTGTGGAAGAAATTAAGGCTATAGACATATCTAACACCACACACCAAGTTAAGATCTAAATGGGTTCATGATCTAGATATAAAGAGTGATATTATAACCAAATTAGAGGAACATGGGATAATTTACCTCTCAGACCTGTGCAGATGGAATAAATTTATGTCCAGGGAAGATCTGGAGCTCTTAATTGAACACCAGATAGATAATTTTGATTATATTAAGTTAAAAAGTTTCTGTACTAACAAAACTAATGCAGACAAGATTAGGAGGGAAACATCAAATTGGGAAATCATCTTTACATTTAAGGGTTCTGATAAAGGTCTCATCTCTAAGATATATAGAGAATTGTCTCACATTTATAAAAATTCAAGCCATTCTCCAATTGATAAATTGTCAAAGGATATGAACAGACAATTTTCAGATGATGAAACTAAAACTATTTATAATCATATGAAAACGTGCTCCAAATCACTATTGATCAGAGAAATGCAAATTAAGACAACTCTGAGGTACCACTACATACCTGTCAGATTGGCTAAAATGACAGGAAAAGATAACGATGAATGTTGGAGGGGATGTGGGAAGACTGGGACACTGATGCATTGTTGGTGGAGCTATGAACGGATCCAACCATCTGGAGAGCAATTTGGAGCTATGCTCCAAACATTATCAAACTGTGAATACCCTTTGACCCAGCAGTGTTTCTATTGGGTTTATATCCCAAAGAAATCATAAAAGAAGGAAAGGGCCCCACATGTGCAAGAATGTTTGTGTCAGCTCTTTTTGTGGTGGCTAGAAACTGGAAACTGAGTAGATGCCCATCAATTGGAGAGTGGCTGAATAAATTATGGTTTATTAATGTTATGGAATATTATTGCTCTGTAAGAAACGACCAACAGGACGATTTCAGAGAGGCCTGGAGAGATTTGCATGAACTGATGCTGAATGAGATGAGCAGAAACAGGAGATCATTATACACGTCAACAACAGTACTATATGAGGATCAGTTCTAATGGACATGACTCTCTTCAACAATGAAATGCTTCAAACCAATTACAATTGTTCAGTGAAGAAGGCCATATACACCCAGAGAGAGGGATGTGAAATATGGACCACAACATAACATTTTCATGTTCTCTATTGATGTTTGCTTACATTGTATTTCCTTTATTGGATTATTCTCTCTTATAGATACAATTTCTCCTGAACAAAAAAAATGATGTGTGGCAATAACTACACATATATTCGATTTAATATTCTAACATAATTACCATGAAGTGGATATCCTGCTATTTATGGGAGGGATGGGGAGAAGGGGGGGAAAATTTGTAACAGAAAGCTTTGTAAGGGTTAATGTTTAGGAATTACCCATACATATGTTTTGTGAATAAAAAGTATTAATAATAAAAAAAATAAAAAATAAAAATAAATTAAAAAAAATTAAAAAGTAATCATCACTACAGGTAATTGTATAGTCCTTGTGGCCAACACATTTTTTTCCTCTGAGGTTTTTCTTATGGTAATCTTGTAGTTACCTTCCTCTTTTGAATTTACCTTTTGATTTTCTCTTGACTCATAATATTTCTTCATAGTGTTTGACATCCTATTCTTTTTTCTTTTTATATGCCCAATCTCAGTTCATAATTTGTATTTTTGTTCCAGGGATAGTCTCTGTCCCATTCTGTTTTCTTAGTTGAGGTGGGGAATTCCTTTTTTTTTTTTTTGACCTAGATTTCTTGGGGACATGCCACTGGTTTATTCATTCCCTAATTTTTTTTGGGGGGATTCAAAGTTCTGGTAGATTTCATCTGGTAGATTTCAATGTCCCTGGTCAGAGGTCTATAGTTAACAATTCCTAGTCTGGACTATATTATAAACTTCTGTCACTTTCTGAACATGTATAGCTTAGGATCCTGGACTTATTACCTGAGCTCATGAGATTTTTTTTGGTAATGGAAAACATCTTCCAGTGCTTCTGGATTTTAGCTGTCATTTTTATTCAGTTCTTGGCTAGATGATAAAGCTTTCTAATGTTTCTATTTGTGCCTTTTAAAAATATGTGGAGTGTAGGTGAGAAATATATACAATTTGAACTCAACTATAGATGAATATATGTAAAGATAGGAAAACTGGTCTATTTTGTTACATTTTATTTTATCTACAATAAATCTTTGTAACAGAAATTTAATCCTTTGTGATCATCTACATAGAAATTATGTTGAGACAGTGAACAAGGCTTTTTTTGTTTCTGTAATTCTCTTTCATTGAACTGAAAATTAAGTTAAATGATGAATACAAGATGATTATACTCTAGTCTTCTAGCCTATATTCCTAGTTTTAGATTTGTGTATATATGTCAGTAACAACAGCAACAACAATAAAAACAACATTAAAATCTTGACTTTTGTTTCTGGCTAGAGCAAAATCTTGCTGTCTGCTTATAAATGAAGATAGCTATTATATGTACTTTATATTTTCTCTTCTTTAAGAAAAAAATGTTCACAATTCCTTCCATCAATCCTCTTTTCCAGTACCCTAACAACTTGAGCACCTTTCACCTATATTTGCTTCAGTTTGACAGTGTTCTTTTTACAATATGATGCCATGAACGGAACACAGATATAGTCTGTTCAAGAAAGCCTGCAGTATCACTGTTGCCTCCCTCCTCCTGTACACTATGGCTCTTTTAATATAGCTTTAGATTCCATTAACTTGCACTTTCACTTAACTTTACTGCCTAAGGTAAACTTAGTCTTGGTTGAATGATTCTACAAATCAATAGTATTACCCACTGTTGCTACAATATTACTCTAACTCAGTTATAAGGTAACCAGTAGACTGCAGATAAAAAATAACAATGAACTCTGCCCATAAAGAAATACTTTCGAACATAATAAACTTGTTACCCAAGCATGAAAACAACTTTAAACCACTTTAGGTTCTATGGCATAGAATTACATTCAAATTTCTTTCTGTGTGGAGCTGATAGGAACATTGACAGATTTTTCATCAGTCAGTCACAGAACACTTTTTAAGCTTTTATATGCCAGGCAAACAAAGAAGCAAAAGACAGTCCTTTCCCTCAAGGAGGTCACAATCTAATAGAGGAGAAAATAAGTAAAAGTAAAAAGTACAAATAAGCTCTTGCTCTCTCTCTTTCTCTCTCTCTCTGTGTGTGTGTGTGTGTACGTACACATATATGGGATAAGTAGGAAATAAATAAGAGAAGAGAGGTACTAGACTTAAGAAGAGATGGAAAAATTTTATTTTAAAAGATGAGACTTTAGTTGGGATGAGGCTTAAAGGAAATCGAGGAAGCCAGAAGACAAATATGCTTGGTATTCCAAGCATGAGGAATAGTAGAGAAAGCAGACAGAACTGAGAGATGGTGGGTCTTGTTCATGGAACAGTGAGATCAGTGTCATGGGATCAAAGACTACACAGGGAAATAAGGAAAGAAAATACGGGAAAGGTAGGAGGGGTCTAGATTATAACAGTCTTTGAATGCCAATCAAAGGCTTTTGTATTTTATCCTGGAGGCAATAGAGATCCTTTGCAATTTTAAAGAATTGGTGATGAAAAGCTGGATAGTGTAAGAGTTCAGAAGAGAGAATGAATTGAACAGATATTCCAAAACATTAGCTTTTAAGAGATAGTAAAAATGCCAGTATGACATTTAATTTGTGAGCCTTTTGTGAGAGGATGTTATTGCCCTCTCTACTTTATCAAACTCCTTTGAATCCACAGGATCTGTTGCTTTTCTCAGTCAATCCTCCCAAATGATTGGTCTAGGGGTAGCCTTGAGAGGTTGAGGAGTATATTTTCTCATGCTATAGTTCAGAAGCCTCAATGTAAGTATATTGTGCCTCAAGTTTGTCTGTTGATATATCAATTAGTTGCCTAAGCATTGTGTTTATTATGGAATAGCCCTGTAACTATTTTTAATTAAAAATTTTAAATGCTGAATCATCTTTTCTCTCTTGATATAAATCCAACATAGTTATAATGAATGTCTTTTGGAAATAATGTAATTCTTTTCTAGTTTTTTTTTTTTTAGAGTTTTAAAACATATGTTTATACATTATATGGTCTTATATATAGTTTCGCTTTTTGCTTTATCTTTCCCTGGCTTCTGTTTTATTACTATATTTTTCTAATACAAAAGTTTGGTAAACTATTTTATTTTTTTATTTTCAAGAATAATTTGCTCAGTATAAGCATTAATTGTTCTTTATAAGTTTTATAGCATACTCCTCTAAATCCGTATGAATTAGGAAATTCTTTTCCCTGACTCTTCTTAACATTATATATCCTTCTACATCTAATTTCATTTCTCTTTCTTATACTAGTTTAAAGTTAAGATCTCTATTTACTGTTCTGTGTAAGTATTTTACATTGTAAAATTTCATTTATTTCTATTGTGTTCTGTTTTGTTGACATATAACTATGAATATTAAAATTTGCTAATTAGTTATGAAATCAAGTTTCTCATTTTTTATCTTGTTAAATAACAATCTCATCTGGATAAAGTTCTATTGAGAGTCTTATGCATGATTGACAAAAGAATAGTAAGGGGATTTAAAAGAGTAATTCCTTATTTTTTCTTGTAAAAATACATTCTAGAGAGGAACATGAATTTTTCTAAAAAAATAAAAGTGGACAAAGAATGATGATTATTTCAGATTAGTTTAAAGAAAATAGTAAGGTATAAAATATGAGATCCTTGAGGGTAGATAATATTTCTTCTTTTCTTTGCATCCTCAGAACTTAACCCAAGAACTGGCATATACTAATAACCTAATAAATGCCTCTCAACCTTATTTGCTATGCTTTATAAAATTTATAAACTAATAACATCTAAGTTCATATTCATTAGACCCTGATAATTCCTTAATATTGACTACTATTTCTTAAAAAGACCAAATTTTATAATTATAATTATGGTGGCACAATACTATGACTATTTCTAAAGGCACCAAAGGAATGCAATAATTAGTTTGCATTATATTATGTAATGACTTTCTTTAAACAGCAAACATTAGAAAAAATAATAAATTAAATATTGTAACATTTAATCAATTTTAAAAAGATGATCAAATAGTCACTAAAGACATAAACAAACACCTTAACTACTTAAAAATGTTTTCATTAATCATTAGAGTGCATTGGAAGGTGTCACATTTTATATCTTACAGTTCTAAAGAATCAGAAAATACAATTATCACATTTATATATAAGAAAACTGAAGTATTACAACATATAGTAACTTACCCAAACTCTCAAATCATAGACTTAGGATCAGAATCCCAAAAGTCCCAAGCTGGAAAGGACTTTAATTTTTAGACTGCGTCAAACTCATATCTGGGGTAGCTGGGTGGCACAGTAGATAGAGAACAAGAATTGCAGTCAGGACCATTCATCTTCTGAGTTTAAATCTGGCTTTAGTTAATGTTAAATAACTAACTTTGCTCAAGTTTCTTAACTTCATTTGCCTCAGTATCTTCATTTTTAAAATAAGCTGGAGAAAGAAATGGCAAACCACTTTAGTATCTTTGCTAAGAAAGTCCCAAATAGGATCATAAAGAATCAGGGATACTTTGAAGTGACTGGATAAATCAACAACAACAACAACAAAAAAAAAAAAAACAGAGTTTATGGAGATATGAGGTCAAATAACTCATCAGTGACATTTTTTAAATGATTGCAATCCATTTTTAAAAGGTAGTTTGGTTTTATATGCTAAATGTCTACCTATTGCCTAAAAAATACTTGTGACTTCATCTTGGTCTTCTGTTAGACCTGTACCCAGAGCTAAAAGAGCAAGTGAGGCAGGACTTAAGTCTTGGTCACTATCTCAACAAAAACTAGAAGTTTGTTAAAATGGATAACTGAAGAGTTGTAGCTTGTGAGATTCTGTAAAGTAGTGCAGTTCCTAAGTTTAGAATAGTGCAGAAACAAACTCAAAATTTATGTTATGCTCAAAATATTTGCTCTAATATATCAATCACTTTGGAACAAATTCACATTTTTGAAATACGATTTATAGCAAGTACTGATTGTCCTAGTTGCATGATATTGGGCAAGTTATGTAAGCTATGTTCCAGGCAATTCTCTACAATGGTAAGTTGTGGAAAAGGTGCTTATTTGCATTGGTAGAAGTTGCTTCATCATTTCTGAAGCTTTGCCCACAGGTGAAATCATAAATACAATCATCAACATCATTATTTTTGCCTAGCATTTATATAATTATATTGGTATAATTATTTATATAATTTATGTAATGAAGATTTGCAAGACACTTTACTGAGAGCTAAATGCTGCTATTCCTCTTTCTAGAGATGAGGAAAGAGAATGACAGGTTGTTACTTGCCCAGGATAGCTTGGCTAAATAAGTCTGAAGATAGACTGAAACTCAAGTCTTCTTAATTCCAGATTCAGCTTTGAGAGATCTCGAAAAATGCTACAGAGCACAGGCTTCGACTGACTCAAGGACATTGGGTTATTTGAGGAGAATATGAAGGCATGCTTGAGGTAAATGGAGATGACAAAGTAATATATTCAAATAATCAGACAACTGACAGGTGTGGGAAGTAAAAGAAAAGTCAAGAATGAATATATAAATACTTTTAAGTAAATTCTAGCAGCCTAAAAAATTATATTATAGACAGGAAGCAAAGAAGAGGGATGAATTTAACAATGCTATAATAGAATAGGAGACTGAAAGTTGGAATGAGGTATTTTAAGGAAAAAATGAAAAGCAATACTAATGATCATGGTTAACATTTGTATCGATCCAAATGTTATCAACCAAAAAATGGTAGAAGCTGAATTTTCATCTGAATCTGTCATTTTGTTGCTGAAAAAACTCCTCTTCTCCTAATATAGTCCACAACTATTCTACAATTTACATTTTCTCCTTGTTTTTTCTCTTCCCTTTTTCCAATTACATGCAAAGACAATTTTTAACATTCATTTTTAAAGTAAAATTTTGGGCTCCAAATTGTTTTGTTCCCTCCCTTCCTTACCCCTTCCCTAAGATGATAAAAAAATAATATATGTTATATATGCACAATATTATAAAATATGTTTTCATATTGTGTTTTGAAAGAAGCATTATCTGGGCCACTGAGGATTAAATGATTTATTTGATCACACAAATACTATTTGTCAGATATAAGATTTGTACTATCATTCTGACTCTGGGACTACTTCTCTATCCACTCTGTCACATTATTTCTCAGAAAATGAATATAAAAGTATGTTGTGTATGAATGTTGCTCACGTAGGTTATATGTGCACACGTGTCTCTCTAGATATGGTTGTCAGGGAGTCATGACTAGAAATCTCTAGAATCTCTTCTACTTACTTTTTTTCCACAGGAGACTGATTCCTCTAGGAGACTGAGGCCACAAGGCTGATCACTCTGCTCTCCTAACAGGATACCAGATTAAATATCCAACTGCTTCTTAAATAGTAGAATTTTCAGGGGTAGCTAGGTGGTGCAGTGGATAGAGCACTAGCCCTGAAGTTAGGAGCAACTTGAGTTCAAATCTGACCTCAGACACTTAACCCTTCCTAGTTGTGTGATCCTGGGCAAGTCACTTAACTCCAATTGACTCAGCCAAATATATATATGTTGTGTGTGTGTGTATGAAATCTAGAAAAAAATGTTTTTAGTTTTCCAGTTTTTATTTCTCATTGGAGAAAGTATGGTCCAAACTATTTGCACTATCAAAAAGATACCAAGGGACAGCTAGGTATCAGAGTAGATAGAATCCCAGCCCTGGAGTCATAAGAAGTAGAGTTCAAATATGACGTCAGACGCTTATTGGCTATGTGACCTTGGGCAAGTCATTTAACTCTACATTGCTTCAAAAACAACAATAACAAAAACCAAAAGACATTTAAAGTTATGCAAATAGTAAACACAATATCTCAAATAAATGAACTCCTCCATTGGAAGTAACCTATCTCAGAACAGATCTCAGGAGAAACTCTGTGAGGTCTTTAGAGTAACAAATTGAGGATAGAACATGATCAAGATTGTGTTTCTTCTATCTGTTAATTTTTTTCCAGAGTATTTCCTTCCATTCAAGGACCTATCCCAGAAAAAGAAAATTTGGAATCATGTGTCTTTTCTCTGAAAGTTGGAAGCCAGAAGACCAAGACCAAGCTCTTCCAAGTTCTCAGAAGTTCCAACCCTCATCTAGGTACAGAGCATAAAGTGACTAAGTACCACTAATGAGAGAGTCTTACACAAATGAACTTGAGCCTGTATACAGATAGATTACTGAAAACTTTAGATAAACATCTAAATACAGGTAATAATAGGATATTGAGATATATGTTTAGGAAATCTGATGCATATCTGAATATCTGAATTCCAAAGTGGGCACTAACACAATAATGGTATCACTCGCAGGGACAGAACATTGTACTGGTTGAACTATTATTGGGACCTACTTTTCAATTTCTTATTGAATGTGAAACACACATGAATACATGCATGAACACATGTGCACATATATACACTACATATACAGGTCCACACGTTTGTGTGTGTGCATGTGTATGGATCTATGTATGGATATCTATGTATGTACATATGCATACACAAATTATATATACATACACAAGATTATTGATCTCCAAACCTCCAAACTGCATAGAAAACATAAATGAATATTCTAATTCTAATATGTGTTAAAAATAAATAGATAGATTTATGTTAGTATAAATTCAAATATGGGCAAAAATGTTTTGTTTGATATTTAAGTTTTCATTAGAAGGTTTCATGTCTTCTTTTATATTCAATAATCTAACATTTCTTAAGATTCAAAATGGTTATTCAGAATAAATACTAAATAATAAATTTTACAATATTTTGTTTTAATACTAGTATTTTTTTCCTGCTCTTATTCTGCTCTCTATTAGGCACCTATGTGTTGCAGTAGATAGAACTCTGTATCCAGTTTCTATATGAGCTTGCACAAATCACTTATTATGGACCTGTTTCCTTACTTGTGACATGGGCATAATTATAACAATTACTTCATAAGTTGTTTATGAACATTAAAGAACATTAAATCAAAATATAAATGCTAGCTATTGATTGTCAGCAAAACTAGTTGACAGAGTGGAAAGAGCTCTAAACTTGGCATCAGGAATATCTAAATTCAAATCCTGTCTCAGGCACTTCTCAGCTGTATGACCCTGTAAAAGACATTTTAACCCTTAGGAAGCTGTCTTTGAGTACCCTATTTTTGTTCTGAAGTTGTCTAGAACAAAGATTCAAGCCATCCAATAATGATGATAAAGACCCAAAGTGAGGGTGGGAGGGAGAGAGGAGGGGAAAGGAGTATATAGAGGAGGAGAACAGTAACAATAACAATCTCTAAATCTTTTGTCTCTCAAAACTAGTCAAGCATTGATTTCTAAGTTATTTCCATGTCCCTAACAAATATACATTGACTGAAGGGGGAAAAATTAAAATAATAGGAACTGATGGTGAAAATTTATGGTTTGGTGGGGTATGGGATAGCTCATGGAGATATTTTTGAGAGCTGTTCAGGCTGATTCACATCTAATGAATAATTAAGCTGTGTTCTCATCTGATTAATGTTTAAGGGCTTAATGGACTGGGGGTGATTTCAGCCTTACCATTACAATTCCCTTTCCACCAAGTTATATTTTTGCAGTCTTCAGCAAATCCACTAGAAGGTATTGAACAAAGTCCTCAATCTCAACTCTAGAATAACTCTTGAGTAATTTGGACAACTTCTCCATTCTTCTTCTTCTTCTTCCTTCTCCTCCTCCTCCTCCTTTTTCTCCTTCTCCTTCATTTTTTTAATGTTTCGCCAATGCCTTCTGCAAAAAATTCCTTGTGTCACAGATGATAATCAAATGATAATGTAATCAAAGATAACTGTCATTCTTTCATATGTTCAAATATATGATAATAAAATTTATAGACATCATTTTACGAAGTTCTAATAAGCTAATATCTGTTTGGTTGCTTGCTTTCCTCAACTCAAAAATAATAAAGAAAATCAATATTCTCTTCTGGAGGGGAAAATGTATTCCTTACAAAATTCCTTGACCACACAAAGCTCTTCCTAAATGGATTAGAGACCTCGATTGATTGAAGTCTTCCTACTCAATTTTCAGTTGAAAAACCAAATCAATTTAGATTAGTATTTGTTTAGTAACACTGGTGCAATGTTACTAAGAGGAATTTGGTTCCTGGACATCTTACACTCCCATGGAGGAGCTATGCTAATCTGGGATCCTTCAGTACCAAAGGCTACACCAAAATTAGTACTGTTGGATTTAACCATTAGCTAATGTAAAAGGAAAAGAAAATAGAGCTTTATATTTCTTAATCCTCAGAAGGATTAGGGACTTGAGGTCAACTGAAAGTCACTTTTTCAAACTTCAGATACAAAATCAGACTCTTAGGTGAAAACTCTTCTATGATTCTCTGTTCTTAAAGGCATCCATCTGGGGCATAGACAAATGTGTAGTCAAAATATAAGGACATATTGTATTACTTTTTCTACAAAGGACACACTAAGATTGTCCTAGGGGTTCTTATACATTAGATGTCCCCTTTTCAAAAGATAATTTTCTCTCTATCTATGTGATAGATTCCTGACATTGTGAGGACAATCCAAATTGTATTTCTAACTCATCTCTAATAGGACAAGTTGAAGTTAGGGTTGAGTTGAAGACATACAGAGAGAAAAAAAATCTGTCAGACCATAGAGAGGTTGTGAGGCTCTACAAAAAAAGATTAAGCATATAGTGATTTCCTGATTTTTATGCCAGCAGGCAAACATATCCTATAAACCTGAAATTCATAGTACCTTGCAATAAGGCAAGTGGTCTATGGCTGTTTAAAAGCAGAAAAAAGTTAAGAATAGGGGTGCTCTTTTTGTAATCCCAGTTGTCTAAAAGGCTAAAACTGGCAAATTTCTTCAGTTCAAGAGGTCTGAGCTTCAATGGACTATATCATTGGGCATTCTCACTAACTTTAGCATTATAGAGTAAACCTCTAAGAGGGTAAGGGCAACACTAGCATGTCTAAGGTTGGGTGATCAATTTTTTTTTTTATAAAGCTTTTTATTTACAAAACATATGAGTGACCTTTCAACATTGACCTTTGCAAAAAAAACAAACTTTTTTTTCCCCAAGCTTTTCCTTTCCTTACCCCCACCCCCCACCCCTAGATGACAGGTAATCTAATACATGCTGGATAGGATAAATTATATGACAAATACAATACATGTACACATATCTATACAGTTATCTTACTGCACAAGAAACATCAGATCTAGAAAGAGAAGAAGAAAAAAACAACCTAAGAAGGAAAACAGAATGCATGGAAATATTCACAGAAAGCATTAAAATGCTGTGTTGTGGTTCACTCTCAGTTCCCACAGGCCTCTCTCTGGATGTATATGACTATCTTCATCGCAGCACAACTGGTTTGAATCACATCATTGTTGAAGAGAACCATGTCCATCAAAATTGATCATCGTATAGTCTTGTTGCTGTGTATAATGTTCTCCTGGTTCTGCTGATTTCACTCAGCATCAGTTCATGCAAGTCTCTCCAATCCTCTCTGAAATCCTCCTGTTGGTCATTTCTTACAGAACAATAATATTCCATAACATTCATATACCATAATTTATTCAGCCATTCTCCAATTGATGGGCATCTTTTCAATTTCCAGTTTCTTTCCACTACAAAAAGGGCTGCCACAAACATTTTCGCACATGTGGGTCCCTTTCCCTTCTTTAAAATCTCTTTGGGATATAGGCCCAGTAGAAAAACTGCTGGGTCAAAGGGTATGCACTGTTTGATAACTTTTTGAGCATAGCTCCAAATTGCTCTCCAGAATGGTTGGATCCGTTCACAGTTCCACCAACAATGTATCAGTGTCCCAGTTTTCCCACATCCCCTCCAACAGCTATCATTATCATTTCCTGTCATTTTAGCCAATCTGACAGGTGTGTAGTGGTATCTCAGAGTTGTCTTAATTTGCATTTCTCTGATCAATAGTGACTTGGAGCATCTTTTCATGTGACCAGAAATAGTTTCAATTTCTTCGTCTGAAAATTGTCTGTTCATATCTTTTGACCATTTGTCAATTGGAGAATGGCTTGAATTCTTATATATCTTATATATTTGAGTCAATTCTCTATATATTTTAGAAATGAGGCCTTTATCAGAACCTTTGGGTGTAAAAATATTTTCCCAGTTTACTGCTACCCTTCTAATCTTGTCTGCATTCATTTTGTTTGCACAAAAACTTTTCAACTTGATATAGTCAAACTTATCTATTTTGTGATTAATGATGACCTCTAGTTCTTCTTTGGTCACAAATTCCTTCCCCCTCCACAGTTCTGAGAGGTAAACCATCCTACATTGTTCTAATTTGTTTATAATATCATTCTTTATGCCTAGATCATGAATCCATTTTGACCTTATCTTGGTATATGGTGTTAGGTGTGGGTCAATGCCTAATTTATTCCAGACTAGTTTCCAATTATCCCAGCAGTTTTTGTCAAATAGTGAGTTTTTATCCCAAAAACTGGGGTCTTTGGGTTTATCAAACACTAGATTACAATTGTCATTGAGTATTTTGTTCTGTGAACCTAACCTATTGCACTGATCCACTACTCTATTTCTTATCCAGTACCAAATGGTTTTGGTGACCACTGCTTTATAATATAGTTTTAGATTTGGTGCAGCTAGGCCACCCTCATTTGCATTTTTTTTCATTAATTCCCTTGAAATTCTTGACCTTTTGTTTTTCCAGATGAATTTTGTTGTTATTTTTTCTAGTTCAGTTAAATAATCTCTTGGGAGTTTGATTGGTATAGCACTAAATAGATATATTAATTTAGGTAGTATTGCCATCTTTATTATATTCGCTCGACCTATCCAAGAGCACTTGATGTTTTTCCAATTGTTTAGATCTGACTTTATTTGTGTGGAGAGTGTTTTGTAGTTTTGCTCATATAGATCCTGACTTTCCCTTGGCAGATATATTCCCAAATATTTTATACTATCGATAGTTATTTTGAATGGAATTTCTCTTTGTATCTCTTGCTGTTGCATTTTGTTGGTGATGTATAAAAATGCTGATGATTTATGTGGATTTATTTTGTATCCTGCAACTTTGCTAAAGTTGTGGATTAATTCTAATA
>JAJPUD010026706.1:0-16233 GCA_023553655.1 Myrmecobius fasciatus
TTCAATTCCTATCAGTTCACATAAGTCTTCCCAAGCTTTTCTGAAACCACCATGCTCATTTTTAACTCCTGCCTAATAATATTCCATCACAAGCACATATCACATCTTGTTCAGCCATTCCATAGGTGGTGAGAATCTCTTCAATTTCCAAACCTTGAAGACATAAAAAGAGCTATTATAAATAATTATATGTATGTAGAACCTTTATTTTTTCTTTGATGTATTTGATATAAAATCTTCATTGTGCTATTATTGGATCAAAGAGTATAAATAATTTCATAGTTCTTTTGCATAGTTCACACTTGTCCTTCTAATCTTATCTGGATTAGTTTTGTTTGTACAAAATGTTTTTAATTTGCTATAATCAAAATTATCTATTTTGCATTCAATAATGAGCTCTAGTTCTTCTTTGGACACAAATTCCTTCCTTCTCCCCAAATCTGAGAGCTAAACAATTTTATATTCTTCTAATTTGCTTATAATATCACTCTTCATATCTAAATCATGAACCTATTTTGACCTTTTCTTGGTATGTGGTATCAGGTATGGCTCAATGCTAAGTTTCTGCCATACAGATTTCTAATTTTCCCAAAAGTTTTTGTCAAATAGTCATTTTCCCAAAACCTGGGGTCTTTGGGTTTTGTGAACATTAGATTATTTGAGTCATTGACTATTTTGTTCTGAACCTAATCTATTCTGCTGATTGACTATTTTATTTCTTAGCCAGTACCAAG
Organism: Myrmecobius fasciatus; assembly: GCA_023553655.1. Classification (NCBI taxonomy): domain Eukaryota; kingdom Metazoa; phylum Chordata; class Mammalia; order Dasyuromorphia; family Myrmecobiidae; genus Myrmecobius; species Myrmecobius fasciatus. Next base: position 735 of record JAJPUD010026706.1, read on the forward strand.
TGGTTTTGATGACTGCTTCTTTATAATATAGTTTTAGGTCTGCTATAGCCAGGCCACCTTCACTGGCATTTTTTTTTGATTAATTCCCTTGAAATTCTTGACCTTTTGTTCTTCCAGATGAACTTTGATATTATTTTTTCTAGATATGTAAAATAATTACTTGCGAGTTTGATTGGTAAGGCACTGAATAAGTGTATTAATTGAAGTAGCATTGACCTTTTTATTATATTTGCTTGGGCTACCCATAAGTACTTGATATTCTTCCAATTCATTATATCTGTCTTTATTTGTGTAGAAAACATTTTGTAGTTTTGGTCATATAGTTCCTGACTTTGTCTTGGCAGGTAAACTGCCAAAAGTTATTTTAAATAAAATTTCCCTTTGTATTTCTGCTGGTGGAATTTGTTGGTAATATATAAAAATGTTGATGATTTGTGTGGCTTTATTTTGTATCCTGAAACTTTGCTAAAGTTGTGAATTATTTCTAGTAGTTTTTTTAGGTGATTCTCTAGGATTCTGTAAGTATACAGCATATCATATGAAAAATGATCATTTGTATTCCTCATTACCTTTTCTAATTCCTTTAATCTCATTTTCTTTTCTTATTGCTAAAGTTAGCATTTCTAATACAAAATTAAATAGGAATTGTGATAATGGACAACCTTGTTTCAACCCTGATTTTATTGGGAATGATTCCAGTTTGTCCCCATTGCACATGATGCTTGCTAATGATTTTAAATAGATGCTTTTGATCATTTAAATGAAAATTCCATTTATTCATATACTACTCTCTAGTGATTTTTAGAAGAAATGGATCTTAGATTTTGTCAAATGCTTTTTTCTGCATCTTTTGAGATAATCATATGATTTTTATTAGTTTGGTTATTGATATAGTCAATTACACTAATAGTTTCCCTAATATTGAAATAATCCTGCATTACTGGTTATAAATCCTATTTGGTCAGGTGCATTATCCTTGGGATGACTTGTTGTAATCTCTTTATTCATAGTTTATGAAGATTGTTGCATCAATATTCATTAGGGAAATTATTCTATAATTATTTTTCTTTGTTTGGACCCTACCACATTTCAGTATCACTATCATATCTGTGTCATAAAAGGAATTTGGTAGGATTCCTTCTTTCCCTTTTTTCAAATAATTTGCATAGTAATGGAATCAATCGTTCCTTAAATGTTTGGTAGAATTCATTTGTAAAAACATCTGGCCCTGGATATTTTTTCTTAGGGATTTGATTAATAGCTTGTTCTATTTCTTTTTTTCTAAAATAGGACCAGTTAAGTAATTTATCTCCATTTTGTTAATCTGGGCAATCTATGCTTTTTAAAGTATTTCTTCATTTCACTTAGATTATCAAATGTATTGACATATACTTGGTCAAAACAACTCCTAATTATTGCTCTAATTTTCTCTTCATTAATGGAAAGTATTCCGTTTTCATTTTTGACACTAACAATTTCTATTTCTTTTTTTCCTTTTTCTAATCAAATTAAATAAAGCTTGTATCTATTTTGTTGGCTTTTTCATAAAACCACTGTTAGTTTTATTTATGAGCAAAATAGTTTTGTTTTTTCTTACTTTCACTTTTATTAATCTTTTTATTTTCATAATTTCAAGTTTGATATGTCATGGGTGGTTTTTAATTTGTTCTTTTTCCAACTTTGTTAGTTGCAAGCTTCATTCATTGATTTTCTCTTTCTCTATTTTATGCAAGTAAACATCCCTAAGATCTGCTTTGGCTACATCCCATAAATTTTGGTATGTTGTCCCATTATTGTCATTCTCTTGAATGAAATTATCAATTGTGTCTATGATTTGTTGTTTCACCCACTCCTTGTTTAGTATTATATTATTTAGTTTCCAATTAATTTTTGGTCTATTTTTTTCATGGCCTTTTATTGCAGGTAATTTTTATTGCATCATAATCTGAAAAAATGCATACTATTTCTGCCTTTCTGCATACAATATTTAGGTTTTTATGCCCTAATATATGGTCAATTTTTGTATAGGTTCCATGTACTGCTGAGAAAAATTTTTTTTTCTGTTTCCATTCATTTTTCTCCAAAGGTATAGCATACTTAACTTTTCTAGAATTCTTTTTACCTCCTTAATTTCTTTTTTAATTATTTTGTGATTTAATTTATTTAGTTCTGAGAGAGCAAGATTGAGATACCCCACTAGTATAGTTTTGCTGTTTAATTCTTATTGCATCTCTCTTAACTTCTCCTCTAGGAATTTAGATGCTATACCACTTGGTGCATATATTTTTAGTACTGGTATTACTTCATTATCTATAGTAGATGTAGCTTCCTTCCCTATCTCTTTTAATTAGATTTATTTTTGCTTTTGCTTGATCTGAGATCAAGATTCTTCCTCATTCTTTTTTTTTTTTACTTCAGCTGAAGCATAATATATTCTGCACCAGCCTTTTACCTTTATTCTAAATGTATCACTGTGCTTTAAATGTTTTTTTTTTTTTTTTTTTGTTTTGTTTTTTTTGTAAACAGCAAATTGTAAGATTCTGGCTTTTATTTCAGCGTGCTATCCCCTTCCATTTTATGAGAAAGTTCATCCCATTCACATTAACACCTAAAATTACTAACACTGTGATTCCTGTCACCTTATTACCCTCCCAGTTGTACTTTTCTCTTTCCTTTTCCTCTTTCCCTCTTTCCTGGTATTTTGCTTCTGACTACCTTCTCCCTCAAACAACCCTCCTTTTTTACAGTCCCTATCCCTTTCTTATCCTTTTCCACACTACTTCTGTTGTCCCTTCTACTAGCTCCCTCTTTTCCTTTTCCCTTTTCTCTCCTACTTCCTTGTAAAGTGAGATAAGCTTCTCTATGCCGCAAATATATCTAATATTCCCTCTTTGAGCCTAATCTGATGGGAGTAAGATTCACAAAATGCACATCTCCTTCCTTTCTTTCCCTAAATTGTAATAGATGTTTTTTGCTTCTTCATAAGATGTAATTTAACCCATTTTAAGTCCATTTTCCTCTTTTTCTAGTAGATACACATTTCCTTCTCTAGTTTCTTTTTTATATCATCACAACAAAATCAAATTATACCAGCATTTTCTAAGTATACCAATAACAGAGATACAGTTCTCAAGAATTAAATATATCATATTTTCATATAGGGTTATAAGATTTTTAACTTTTAAAGGAAAGTTATTTTTTCTCTCCTTTTTTTCTCTTCTTTATTTTCTCTTCTTTTTTTTTTATTCTTCTCTTATGTTCTGCATTTAAAGATCAAATTTATCATTCAGCTCTGGTCTTTTCATCAGAAATAAATGAAATTCACCTGTTTCATTGAATGCCCATTTTTTTTCTTGAAAGACAATGCTCAATTTTTCTGGATAGTTGATTCTAGGTTGAAATCCAAGTCTCTGTGACTGAGAATGTTAGATTCCATGCCCTTCAATCCTTTAAAGTGGAAACTGCTAGGTCCTGGATAATCCTGATTGTGGCAATTCGATATTTGAATTGTTCCTTCTGACTGCATGCAATATTTAGCTACAATGTTCCTCAAAATTTTCATTTGGAGTCTCTTTCAGAAGATGAGTGATGAATTCTTTCAATGGCTATTTTATTATACAATCTACCTATCTACTTAGTTTGTAATTAGGACAAAGTAGCTTAAAATCCTCCCAGTAGATTCCATTTTGCAGTATGTCACAAAGCCCTAGCTCCTTGCCCCGGGCTCCTTCTGTTGCACATCCACTTGGCAGCCTCTTCACCTGCTCAATTGAATCTGATATTTTCTGAAGTTCTTCCAAAGTATCTTCTTCTGGAAATTTGTTATACTCCAAATATTTGTGGGTTCTATCATTCCAAAACCAATTCAGAGGTTTGAGCTGGTGTTGATCTGAAGGACACTAAGAGGAACACTGATAGAGATGTATCAGCTTTCCTCCATCTTGGCTCTGCACCCTTAGACAACTCATTTCTAATTCTTTAATATATTCTTTTGGTAGTTTGATTGACATCTCACTGAATAAGTAGATCAACTTAGATACCAAAATGATGATGTTTTATATGAATTTATTTTATATCTTGCAACTTTGCTAAAAGTATTAATAGTTTCTACTAGATTCTTAGATAATTCTTTAGAATTTGTTAAATAAAACTTCATAACATAACCATAGATTGATAATTCTATTTCTTTCCTATTCTAATTCCTTTATTTTTTTTTCCTTGTCTTGTTGCTAAAGGTGATAATGGAAATCCTTGCTTCCCTTCTAATAAAGTTGGGAAGGTTTATATATAGCTAATCCTCATTATAGCCAATGCTTCTCTTGCTTTTAAGCAAATACTACTTATTTTAATGGAAACATTATTTATTCCTATTCTTTCTAGTATTTTTAATAGGAATAAATGTCGTATTTTGCCAAAAAGATTTTTTTGTGAATTTAGTAAGATAATCATATTTTTTTTTAAATTTTGCTAGTGACATATTTACTAATAGTTTTTCAAATATGGAAACAGCTGTATGACCTGATCATAGTGTATGATCTTTGGAATATATTGCTGATAGTTCTTGTTTGAATTTTATGTAAATTTTGCATCAATATTCATTAGGGAAATTTGACTATAGTTTTTATCACTCTGTTTTTGCTCTTTTTAATTTAGATGTCAGCATGACATCTGTGTAGTAAAAGTAATTTGCCCTTCTTTTCCAAATTGGTTATATAGTAATTAAAAAAATATGTTTTTTAAATGTTTGCTAGGATTCATTTGTAATTCATCAGCTCTTAGGGACTTTTTTTCATAGGAATCTTATTGAAGGTTTGTTCAATTTCTTTTTCTAAGAGGGTTATTTAAATATTCTATTTTCTCTTTTAATTTGTGCAAGTTATACTTTTTTTGAATATTTATCCATTTTCATTTAGATTGTCAGAGTTAATGACATATTATGGAACATAACAAGTCTTAATAATTGCTTTAATTTCTTCTTTATTATCAGGGAATTCACCCTTTTCATTTTTTGAAACAGTTGTTTTGGTTTTCATTTTTTAATCAAATTGACAAATAGTTATATTTAATTTTTTTCATAAGATTAAATACAAGTTTTATTTATAGACAAATTGTTTTTTAAAATTTTATCAATTGCTGTTTTGATATTCAGGATATTTACTTTCTTCTTTTCCTCATTTTGTTAAAATCATATTACCAATTTATGAATTTTCTTTCTCTTTTTTATTAATGTTAGTCTTTTGATATATAAATCCCCCTCAAAATATTTTTTGCATATCATTCCACGAATTTCAGTTATTTATTATTTCCATAATTTGCTGTTTAACACATTCTTTAGTATTAGATTATTTAGCCTTTTATTTTAAATTTAAATACAAAATGTGAAAAATGGCCACATACACAAATAAATTTCCATTTCCAGAAAGACTTTATAATAGATATATTCATTTAAAGCTGTCCATCTTTTCTTTGATTTCTTGTAAGTCTTGTTTTGTTTCCTGCTCTGTACTTTTTACTTTTTCTCTTCCCCTGCAAGAAAAGTACAATTAAGAACTGACGTGTGTGTATGAATAAATAAATATAGATAGAAATAAAAAAATGGACATTCAACAAAGTTTCATATTTTCAGCATTCTCTCAGCTAAACCTGAAATATATAGAAAATTTAACATATTGTATGTTATATATATCAAACATCAAAGATTACTTTTGAGGGACTCATTGAGGACAAAGTGTTCATTTTTTTACATAAAAATGTATATCATATATTTAAGATTGAAATAAGTAATTTAGTAATTCAACAGAAAGATTGGAAAAGAGCTAAGCATGATCTGGTTTTAAAAGACAAAATTGTCTAGGAAAAGATAAAATAGTAATTGTGATACAGAGGAAGAACTGACACAGAGGCATCAGAGGAAAGAGGAGACATAGTATTCACATCAAGAAAGGGTTAAGTCAGAAAAAGGTGTGTGTGTGTGTGTGTGTGTGTGTGTGTGTGTGTGTGTATGTATGTGTGTGCCATGAAGTTTATAGCATACTCCAAAATCTATAAAAAATGAGGAGGGGAGGGTGTAGGATAAGGTGGAATGTAGAAAGGCATAGATTTATGGCAGTTGGACAAGGTGTATAAAGTAATGGGAAAGGGATAAAGAGGAAGACAAAGGATGCCATAGAATAAGATGAGGTAAGGGAGTTTACATTAAAGAGAGTAGGGCAAGCTCTATAGGTCAATGAGAATGGAATAAAGAAAGAGGGAAACAGTGAGGAGAGAAGATAAGAAAGGATTTCATGGGTGGGGGAGGTTAAATAATAGCAAGACAAGTTAAGAAATAAAGTAGAAGAGTTAGCAAAGGTAGAAAATAAGAGATATACATTAACAGTATAATGAGGATCAGGAATAGAATTCATTTTTAAAAAAGTAGGACTTGTAATCATAGCAATATTATTTTATATGCATGTATACATGTGTGCAAATGTGTATGTATGCATGTAGGTGTGTGTAGGTATGTATATAGATACAGGTATGTGTGGGGATATGGGTGTAAAACACACATATGTAAAAATGTATAAATATACCTGTACTTAAATATAGCTTGTGTGGGAGAGGTGAGGGGCATGAGAAGGGAAAAAATAAAAATGCACAGCAGAGAACAAAAGAATAACTTGCAAGGAAGCAAAGATGGTTATACATATAAAATCTCTACTATTATTACATTTTTTCTTGAAATGGCAATTTATTACTACATCTTTTGAAATCTCCCTAAAATTCTACTAAGCACATAGCAATTTGTTGTTTTTGTTATTTTAATAATTTTCCTTGTCTGTCTTTTTTTTTGTTTTTTTTCTTATTTTGTATTTAGTTTTAGACAAAAAAAAAATGAAACCTAAACTCTCTTATTGATCAAGTAGTGTAATAATTCTTACATTATCCTTCCTCCATCTATTTTCTAGGTCAGTCATTTTTTTCAATAAATTATATTACATTTTCTTATTTTAAAAAATGACTGTGATTTTATGATTTTTAAAAATTCTTTCTTGAGACCTATTACCTTTCACTTGTCCAATTCTAATTTTTAATGGATTATTGAGCTTTAGTGCTCCTTTTATTCTTTTTCATCAATTCTGTTTTTAAGGAGTTCTTTCTTCAGTGAATTTTTTCTTTTGCTTTCTGGGTTGTTTTTATTGTTGTTGTTTTTGCCATTTGGTTAATTTTGTTTTTAAAGGTATTATACATTTTAGCATTTTTTGTGCTTCTTTTTTCAACCTATGAACCCTTTTTTTTTATAACTTTCTTTTCCCACTTTTTTCACTACCACTCTTCTTTGATTAAAAAAAAAAATGTATCCTTAATTTTCCTAGGACTTCTGGTTGGTCTTGTGTCTAATTCACAGTTTTATTTGAGGCTTCACTTGTAGCTGTTTTGACACCAATAGTTTGTTCTTAGTTTATATCTTGTTTTTTCCTGTGTCTATAGTAAATTTCTATGGTCACATTCTTTTTGTTCCTGTTGTTTGGACATTTTCTCAGTCTATTTCTTGACTTTTAACTTTATGTTAAACTTGGCCTGTGTTTCTAAGGAAAAAAGCACTCTGTCCCAATTTTCTTTTCTTTCTTTCTTTCTTTTTTTTTGGGGGGGGTCTACTATTCTCAGAGGATGAGCTCGTTTCAGCTCTGACTCTCTGACAATTCTAAACAGATATGAGATATACAACAGTGTTCAGAGAATGTGGAAACAAAGATCTTCATCATCTTTTCAGCTTGTGTCTTCATTGATTTAACATAAATAACCATGAATATAGCTCTTTAGACATATTTAGCTATTTGATGTTAAGATCATCACCATCACTTTACTTGTGCCTCATTTTCTTCATATGTAAAACAAAGAGATTTAAATAGATATTTTTTAAGTCAGCTTATATCTAAAATAATTTTTTCTGTGGAAAATTAATCTTAAAGTAGCATCTCAATTTTAAACCTATTAGAATTAGGCGTCTGATATTATAATTATTAATAAGACAAACCTTATCTTTTATTTAAGTTATAAAATATTAATTAAATGTGGTATTAGGGCACATAGTCCTAGAGCAAGACTTTCCAAGGCAGAAAAAAATTTATTGAACAAAATCCATGGTTTTGTAGTAATACTTTTTACCAAGAAGCTAATCTTTTCCATTTAATGCTATGTCACTAAGGATAATTACCTGGCTAGAAATAGCAATGATCTGAAAGGAAAATCCATTGAAAACATAATGATAATACCATTTTAAGAATATTTATTTTTCATGCTGTTGAAATACCATCTTTAAAACTGTGCATTCCAAAACTCTAAATCTGCTTATCTAGTAGTGAGCACAATACATGTTTATTAGCCAGCATGATGACTTTATAATTCAGGTGCTTTTCTTTTACAGATATTCAATAAAAATAAATTCAGGCTATTTAATTTTAACACCAGAAGCTCTTCTCCATCTCTTACTCATTTCCTAGATTTCCCATGAAAAAAAAATATGTTAATGTAAAGAAGTGCCTTTAACTCATAAATGTATATCAGGAAAAAAAATCAGAGAAAGACTAATAATTTTTGTGTTTCTAAAGTTTCCATATTTCAATTTCTGTGGTCTATAATGATGCTTTTGTAGGGAGAAGAGTTAGGTTTATTTTCAGGAAGAAAAAATGCTTGACAAATATAAGGGGTTTTGGTACTGGTAAGCAAAAATAAAGAAAGCAGAATTTTTTTCCTATTTTTCTATTTATTTTCTCTTTTAAAAAAATTGAAGCCCTTTATTTTCAAAACTTATGCAAGGACAATTTTTCAACATCGACCCTTAAAAACCTTGTGTTCCAACTTCTCCTCTTCCCCTGACCCCTCCCCCAGATGGCAAATAATCAAATATAAGTTAAACATAGTAAAATATATGTAAATCCAATATAAGCCTACATATTAATACAATTATCTTGCTGCACAAGAAAAATCAGATCAAAAAGGAACAAAAATGAGAAAGAAAATAAAATTCAAGTAAACAACAACAAAAGAAGAGAAAATGCTATATAGTGATCCACAATCAGTTCCCACAGTCATATCTCTGGGTGTAGATGGTTCTCATCATCTTTGATCATTAAATCTGGCCTGAATCATCTCATCATTGAGAAGAGCCACATACATGAGAATTGATTATCATATAATCTTGCTGTTGCCATGAACAATATTCTCCTGGTTCTGCTCATTTCACTTAGCATCAGTTCATGTAAGTCTGCCTCTCTGAAATCATCCTGTTTATCATTTCTTATAGAATAATAATATTCCATAATAAACTTCCATATCATATCATAACTTATTCAGCCATTCTCCAACTGATGGGCATTTCACTCAGTTTCCAGTTTCTTGCTACTACAAAAAAGACTGCCACAAACATTATTGAACATGAGGGTTCCTTCCCCTTCTTTAAGTTCTTTTTGGGATATAAGCCAAGTAGAAATACTGCTGGATCAAAGGGTATGTCCAGTTTGATAGCACTTTGACCATAGTTCCAAATTGCTTTCCAGAATGGCTAAATCCATTCACAATTCCACCAACAATGTATTAATGTCCCAATTTTCCCACATCCCCTCCAACATTCATCATTATTATTTTTTCTGTCATCTTAACCAATCTGAAAAGTATCTAGTGTTATCTCATACTTGTCTTTATTTGCATTTCTCTGATCAATAGTGATTTGTAGGACTTTTTCATATGACTTGAAATAGTTTTAATTTCTTCATCTAAAAATTGTCTGTTTATATCTTTTGACCATTTATCAAGTGGAGAAACTCTTGAATTCTCATAAATTGGAGTCAATTCTCTATGTATTTTAGAAATGAAGCCTTTATCAGAATTCTTGAATGTAAAAATGTTATCCCGATTTATTGCTTCCCTTCCAATATTGTCTGCATTACTTTTGTTTGTACAAAACCTTTTTAACAGTATAGTCATAATTATTACCTATTTTGCATTAAATAATGAGCTGCATTTCTTCTTTGATCACAAATTCCATCCTTCTTTACAGATCTGAGAGGTAAATTACCCTATGCTCTTCAAATTTACTTAAAATATCACTCTTCATGTCTAAATCATAAGCCTATTTTGACCTTATCTTGGTATATGGTGTTAGGTGTGGGTCAATGCCTGGTTTCTGCCTTACTAGTTCCTAATTTTTCTAGCATTTTTTGTCAAATAGTTCTTATTCCAAATGATGGGATCCTTGGTTTTGTCAAATACTAGATTACTATATAGTTAAAATAGTCACTATAGTGAACCTAATCTATTACACTGATCGACCAGTATATTTTTTTAGCTATACCAAATTTTTTGATGATGACTGCTTTGTAATATAGTTTTAGGTCTGGCACAGCTGGGCCACCTTTGTCAGCATTTTTTTTCATTAATTCCCTTGAAATTCTTGACCTTTTGTTCTTCAAGATGAACTTTATTATTTTTTTCTATATCTGTAAAATAATTCAATTGGGAATTTGATTGGTATGGCACTAAAGCAGATTAATTTAGGTATTGTTGTCATTTTTATTATTTTCGCTTAGCCTACCCATGAGCACTTGATATTTTTCCAGTTGCTTAGATCTTTGTATGTATGGAAAATGTTTTGTTATTGTGTTCATATAGTTCCTGACTTTGCCTTGGCAGAGAGACTCCTAGATATTTTATATTATCAATAGTTACTTTAAATTAGATTTCTCTTTGTATCTCTTGCTGCTGGACTTTGCTGGCAATATATAAAATGCTGATGATTTATGTGGATTTTTTTTCATATCCTACAATTTTGCTAAAATTATGAGGTTTTTTTTTAGTAGGTTTAAATTTGATTCTTTAGGAGTCTCAGTATATCATCATATCTGCACAGAGTGATAATTTGGTGTCCTCATTACCTTTTATAATTGCTTTAATCTTTTTTTTTCTTCTCTTATTGCCAAAACTAACATTTCTATTACAATAATTAATTAGTTATATATGGTATTTTATATTAATAGTATATTAGTATGTAATACATTAATATACTATTATTAGTACAGTAATAGTGATAGTGGGCAACTTTGTTTCATTCCTGATCTTATTGGGAATGGTTCTAATTTGTCCCCATTACATATGATGCTAGCTGATGGTTTTAAATAAATACTATTGATCATTTTAAGGAAAGTTCCATGTATTCCTATACTTTCTAGTGTTTTTAATAAGAATGGGTGTTAGGCAGCTAGGTGGCGCAGTGAATAGAGCACCAGCCCTGAAGTCAGGAGGACCTGAGTTCAAATTTGATCTCAGACACTTGACATTCCCTAGCTGTGTGACCCTGGGCAAGTCACTTAACCTCAATTGCCTCAAAAAAAAAAAAAAAAGAATGGGTGTTAGATTTTATCAAATGCTTTTTCTGTATCTATTGAGATAATATGATTTGTATTAGTTTGGTTATTGATATAGTCAATTGTACTAGTTGTTTTCCTAATATTGAACCAGCTCTGCATTTTTGCTATAAATCCTACTTGATCATAGCGTATTATCCTGGGGATGATTTTCTGTAATCTCCAAAAGCAGGAATTTAGAAAAGAGAGATCTAGGATGGAGGCTGATGCTACTGTCATGTTTTATCTCTAAGAAAATGGAAGGCATGAGGGCAGCAGGGTTGAGTAGATCATCACTGCCCTAGTGCTATAAGTATTTTTTCAAATTTTGTTAAGTGAACTTTTTCCAATAATTTAGGGCAACAAACTTTAGCAAGACTTTCCAAAAGAGTAAAAGTGTGTGTGTGTGTGTGTGTGTGTGTGTGTGTGTGTGTGTGTGTTTAAGAGCTGTGTGGATCAATAGGCTTCAAGGAAGTAGAACAAAAGGGTGACTAAACCAACTGACTTTCTTTTTCAGGCTTCTTGTCACAGATGTCAGAGGAAAGATTAAAGATAAAAAAGAATACAAATGTGATATCCAGAAAAGATGTTTTATCTTTATTGTTGGGGAATTCGCCCTTTTTCTTTTTTTTATTATTTTTTTTAATAAAGCTTTTTATTTGCAAAACATATGAGTGACCTTTGCAAAAAAACTTTTTTTTCCCAAGTTTTCCTTTCCCTCCCCCCACCCCCCACCTCTAGATGACAGGTAATCTAATACATGCTAGATAGGATAACTTATATGACAAGTACAATACATGTATACATATCTATACAGTTATCTTACTGCACAAGAAACATCAGATCTAGAAAGAGAAGAAGAAAAAAAAACAACCTAAGAAGGAAAACAGAATGCATGGAAATATTCACAGAAAGCGTTAAAATGCTGTGTTGTGGTTCACTCTCAGTTCCCACAGGCCTCTCTCTGGATGTATATGACTATCTTCATCGCAAAACAACTGGTTTGAATCACATCATTGTTGAAGAGAACCATGTCCATCAAAATTGATCATCGTATAGTCTTGTTGCTGTGTATAATGTTCTCCTGGTTCTGATGATTTCACTCAGCATCAGTTCATGCAAGTCTCTCCAATCCTCTCTGAAATCCTTCTGTTGGTCATTTCTTACAGAACAATAATATTCCATAACATTCATATACCATAATTTATTCAGCCATTCTCCAATTGATGGGCATCTTTTCAATTTCCAGTTTCTTGCCACTACAAAAAGGGCTGCCACAAACATTTTTGCACATGTGGGTCCCTTTCCCTCCTTAAAAATCTCTTTGGGATATAGGCCCAGTAGAAACACTGCTGGGTCAAAGGGTATGCACTGTTTGATAACTCTTTGAGCATAGCTCCAAATTGCTCTCCAGAGTGGTTGGATCCGTTCACAGTTCCACCAACAATGTATCAGTGTCCCAGTTTTCCCACATCCCCTCCAACAGCTATCATTATCATTTCCTGTCATTTTAGCCAATCTGACAGGTGTGTAGTGGTATCTCAGAGTTGTCTTAATTTGCATTTCTCTGATCAATAGTGACTTGGAGCACGTTTTCATGTGACCTGAAATAGTTTCAATTTCTTCGTCTGAAAATTGTCTGTTCATATCTTTTGACCATTTGTCAATTGGAGAATGGCTTGAATTCTTATATATTTGAGTCAATTCTCTATATATTTTAGAAATGAGGCCTTTATCAGAATTTTTGGATATAAAAATATTTTCCCAGTTTACTGCTACCCTTCTAATCTTGTCTGCATTCATTTTGTTTGTACAAAAACTTTTTAACTTGATATAGTCAAACTTATCAATTTTGTGATTAATGATGACCTCTAGTTCTTCTTTGGTCACAAATTCCTTCCCCCTCCACAGGTCTGAGAGGTAAACCATCCTACATTGTTCTAATTTGTTTATAATATCATTCTTTATGCCTAGATCATGAATCCATTTTGACCTTATCTTGGTATATGGTGTTAGGTGTGGGTCAATGCCTAATTTCTTCCAGACTAGTTTCCAATTATCCCAGCAGTTTTTGTCAAATAGTGAGTTTTTATCCCAAAAACTGGGGTCTTTGGGTTTATTGAACACTAGATTACAATTGTCATTGAGTATTTTCTTCTGTGAATCTAACCTATTCCACTGATCCACTACTCTATTTCTTATCCAGTACCAAATGGTTTTGGTGACCACTGCTTTATAATATAGTTTTAGATCTGGTGCAGTTAGGCCACCCTCATTTGCATTTTTTTCATTAATTCCCTTGAAATTCTTGACCTTTTGTTTTTCCAGATGAATTTTGTCGTTAATTTTTTCTAGTTCAGTTAAATAATCTCTTGGGAGTTTGATTGGTATAGCACTAAATAGATAGATTAGTTTAGGTAGTATTGCCATCTTTATTATATTCGCTCGACCTATCCAAGAGCACTTGATGTTTTTCCAATTGTTTAGATCTGACTTTATTTGTGTGGAGAGTGTTTTGTAGTTTTGCTCATATAGATCCTGACTTTCCCTTGGCAGATATATTCCCAAATATTTTATACTATCGATAGTTATTTTGAATGGAATTTCTCTTTGTATCTCTTGCTGTTGCATTTTGTTGGTGATGTATAAAAATGCTGATGATTTATGTGGATTTATTTTGTATCCTGCAACTTTGCTAAAGTTGTGAATTAATTCTAATCGTTTTTTAGTTGATTCTCTAGGGTTCTCTAAGTAGACCATCATATCATCTGCAAAGAGTGATAATTTGGTTTCCTCATGACCTACTCTAATTCCTTTAATCTCTTTTTCTTGTCTTATTGCCAAGGCTAGCATTTCTAATACAATATTGAACAGTAATGGTGATAGTGGACAACCTTGTTTCACCCCTGATCTTATTGGGAATGGTTCCAGTTTATCACCATTACATATGATGCGAGCTGATGGTTTTAAATAGATGCTACCGACTATTTTTAGGAAAAGTCCATTAATTCCTATACTCTCTAATGTTTTTAATAGGAATGGATGTTGAATTTTATCAAATGCTTTTTCTGCATCTATTGAGATTATCATATGGTTTTTGTTAGTTTGGTTATTAATATAGTCAATTATGTTAATAGTTTTCCTAATATTGAACCATCCCTGCATTCCTGGTATAAATCCTACTTGGTCATGGTGTATTATTCTAGGAATGATTTTCTGTAATCTCTTTGCTAATATTTTATTTAAGATCTTTGCATCAATATTCATTAAGGAGATTGGTCTATAATTTTCTTTCTCTGTTTTTGTTTTACCTGGTTTAGGTATCAGTACCATGTCTGTATCATAAAAAGAGTTTGGTAGGAGTCCTTCATTTCCTATTTTTTCGAATAGTTTATATAATATTGGAGTTAACTGTTCTTTAAATGTTTGGTAGAATTCACATGTAAATCCATCTGGTCCTGGGGATTTTTTCTTAGGGAGTTGATTAATGACTTGTTCTATTTCTTTTTCTGAAATGGGACTATTTAAGTAATTTATTTCCTCTTCTGTTAATCTGGGCAATCTATATTTTTGTAGATATTCCTCCATTTCACTTAGGTTATCAAATTTATTGGCATGCAGTTGGGCAAAGTAACTCCTGATTATTGCTCTAATTTCCTCTTCATTGGTGGAAAGTTCTCCCTTTTCATTTTTGAGACTAACAATTTGATTTTCCTCTTTCCTTTTTCTAATTAAATTAACTAGAGGTTTATCTATTTTGTTGGTTTTTTCATAAAACCAACTTTTAGTTTTATTTATTAATTCAATAGTTTTTTTTTACTTTCAATTTTACTAATCTCTCCTTTTATTTTTAGGATTTCAAGTTTGGTATTTGATTGGGGGTTTTTAATTTGTTTTTTCTCTAGCTTTTTTAGTTGCAAGCCCAATTCATTGATTTTCTCTTTTTCTATTTTATGCAAATAAGCATCTAGAGATATAAAATTTCCCCTTATTACCGCTTTGGCTGTATCCCACAAATTTTGGTATGTGGTCTCATTATTGTCATTCTCTTGAATGAAATTAGTAATTGTGTCTGTAATTTGCTGTTTCACCCATTCATTCTTTAGGATAAAATTATT
>JAJPUD010026707.1:6197-16227 GCA_023553655.1 Myrmecobius fasciatus
CTTTGACAATTTATCAATTGGAGAATGGCTTGAATTGTTATAAATTTTAGTCAATTCTCTACATAGTTTAGAAATGAGACCTTTATCAGAATCCTTAAATGTAAAAATGTTTTCTCAGTTTATTGC
The DNA here is from genome assembly GCA_023553655.1 of Myrmecobius fasciatus. NCBI lineage: Eukaryota > Metazoa > Chordata > Mammalia > Dasyuromorphia > Myrmecobiidae > Myrmecobius > Myrmecobius fasciatus. Next base: position 6,324 of record JAJPUD010026707.1, read on the forward strand.
TTCCCTTCTAATCTTGTCTGTATTAGTTTTGTTAGTACAAAAACTTTTTAAATTAATATAATCAACATCATCTAATTTGTGTTCAATGATGAGTTCCAGTTTTTCTTTGGTCACAAACGCCTTCCTTTTCCACAGATCTGAGAGATAAACACTATTCCATGTTCTTCTAATGTACTTATAATATTACTCTTTTATGTCTAAATCATTAACCCATTTTGACCTTATCTTGGTATATGGTGTTTGGTGTGGGTTAATGCCTAGTTTCTGCATACTAGTGAATTCTTAGCCCAAAAGCTGCAGTCTTTGGGTTTGTCAAAAATTAGATTACTATAGCCATTGACTATTTTGTTCTGTGAATCTAACCTATTCCATTGATCAGCTGCTCTATTTCTTAGCCAGTACCAAATGGTTTTCTTTACCGTTGCTTTATTATATAGTTTTAGATCTGGCACAGTTAGGCCACCTTCATTGACTTTTTTTCATTAATTTCCCTGAAATTCTTGAACTTTTGTTAATCCAGCTGAACTTTGTTATTATTTTTCTGTATCTATAAAATAAATTCTTGGCAGTTTGACTGGTATGGCACTAAAGTAGATTGACTTAGGTAATATTGTCATTTTTATTATATTTGCTCAGCTTATCTATGAGCACTTGATATTTTTCCAAGTGATTAGATCTGACTTTATTTGTGTGGAAAGTGTTTTGTAGTTACATTCATAAAGTTCCTGATTTTCCTATAGCAGACAGACACCCAAATCTTTTATACTTTGGACAGTTGTTTTGAATGGAATTTCTCTTAGTATGTCCTGCTGCTGGACTTTGTTGGTAACGTATGAAAATGTTGAAGATTTGTGTGGATTTATTTTGTATCCTGCAACTTTGCTAAAGTTGCAAATTGTTTCTCATAGTTTTTTAGTTGATTCATTAGGGTTGTCTAAGATTATCATTCATATCATTTGTAAAGTGTGATAATTAAGCTTCCTCATGACCTACTGTAATGCCTTTAATTCCTTTTTCTTCTCTTATTGCCACAGCTAGCATTTTTAATACAATATTGAATAGTAATGGTGATAGTGAGCAACCTTGTTTCACCCCTAATCTTATTGGGAAAGATTCTGGTTTGTCCCCACTACATATGATGCTTGCTTTTGGTTTTAAATTTATGATACTGTTCATTTTAAGCAAAAAAAAATTTATTTCACTATATCCTTTTTTTTTTTTACTTTTTTTTTTTTTTTTTTACTTTTTGCTGAGGCAATTGAGGTTAAGTGACTTGCCCAGGGTCACACAGCTAGGGAATGTTGTGTCTGAGATCAGATTTGAACTCAGGTCCTCCTGACTTCAGGGCTGGTGCTCTATCCACTGCGCCACCTAGCTGCCCCTATTCCTATACTCTTGAATGTTTTTAATAAGAATGTGTATTGAATTTTGTCAAATTTTTTTGGCATCTATTGAGATAATCATATGATTTTTGTTAGTTTGGTTATTGATATAATCAATTGTGCTAATAGTTTTCCTATTATTGAACCAGCCCTGCATTCCTGGTGTAAATCCTACTTCATCATGGTGTATTAGCTGGGGGATGATTTTCTGTAATTTCTTTGCTAATGTTATATTTAAGATTTTTGAATCAATATTCATCAGGGAGATTGGTCTATAATTTTCTTTCTCTGTTCTCATCCTACCTGGTTTAGGTATCAGCACCTTCCATGTGACATAAAAAGAATTTGGCAGTAGACCTTCTTTCCATATTTTTTCAAATACTTTATATAGTATTGGAACTAATTGTTCTTTAAATGTTTGGCAAAATTCACTTGTAAATCCATCTGGACCTGGAAATTTTTTCTTAGGAAGCTGATTTATACCTTCTTCTATTTCTTTTTCTAAAATGAATTATTTACATAATTTATTTCCTGTTCTGTTAACCTGCGCAATCTGTATTTTTGTAGGTAATTCTATATTTCACTTAGATTATCAAATTTATTGACATGTAGTTGGACAAAATAACTCCTAATTATTGTTCTAATTTCCTCTTCATTGATGGTAATTCCCTCTTTGCATTTTTGAGATTAATAATTTGATTTTCTTCTTTTCTTATTCCAATCAAATTAAGTAAAGGTTTATCTGTTTTATTGTCTTTTTCATAAAAGCAACACAGTTTTATTTATTAATTCAATAGTTTTCTTATTTTCAATTTTATTAATCTCTCCTTTTATTTTCAGAATTTCAAATTTGGTATTTAATTGAGGGGCTTTTAATTTGTTCTTTTTCTAGCGTTTTTAGTTGTAAGCATAATTAATTGATCTTCTCTTTCTTTATGTTATGCAAGTAAGCATCTAGAGATATAAAATTTTACCTAATTATCACTTTGGCGGCATTCCATAAATCTTGGTATGTTGTCTCATTTTTGTCATTCTGTTGCATGAAATTATTGTTTGTGTCTATGTTGTTTGTTGTTTTACCCATTCATTCTTTAGGATTAGATTATTTTGATTCCAATTCGTTTTTTATCTATTTTCCCCTGGCCTTTTATTGCATGAGATTTTTATTCCATCACAATCTGAAAAAAAATGCATTTGTTATTTCTGCCTTTGATTTTAAGGTTTTGATGCCTAATACATGTTTAATTTTTGTATAAGTTCCATGAAAAAAGTATACTCCTTTCTCCATTCATTTTTTTACAAAGATCTATCATGCCTAACTTTTCTAGTATTCTGTTTATCTCTTTAATTTTTTTCTTTTTTCTTTTGTGGTTTGATTTAGTTCTGAGAGAACAAGGTTGAGATCTCCCACTGTTATAGTTTTGCTGTTCTTGCAGCTCTCTTAACTTCTTGCTATTCCCATGCTATACCACTTGGTGCATATATGTTTAGTATTGATATTGCTTCATTGCCTATGATACCCTTCAGCAAGATATAGTTTCCTTCCTTATTTCTTTTAATTAGATATAATTTTGCTTTTAATTGATCTGAGATCAGGATCGCTACCCCTGCTTTTACTTCACCTGAAGCACAATAAATTCTGCTCCAGTCTCAATTTTACTCTGTATGTGTCATTCTGCTTTAAATGTGTTTCTTGTAAACAACATATTGTAGGATTTTGGCTTTCTGGATTCAATCTGCTATCTGCTTCTGTTTTATGGGAGAGTTCATCTCATTCATATTTATAGTTAAAATAACTAATTCTGTATTTCCTGTAATCTTATTTACCCCGAGTTATGCTTTTCTCATTCCTTCCCCCCAAACCAACTAGCCAGAATTTTGCTTCTGAGCACCACCTCCCTCAAACAGCCCTTTAGAGTCCTTTCCCTTTTCTTACACCTTTCCCCTACTACTTCCGTTTTTACTTCTACTAGCTTCCCCCCTTTCTTTTCTCCTTTTCCCTCCCTTTTCTTTATAAGGTGAGATAAGTTTCTCTGTGAAACCAAATATGTCTGATATCCTGTCTTTGAGTCAAAACTGAGAATAAGATTTACACAAAGTTTTTTCTCCTCCCTTTTTTCCCTCAATTATGATAGATCTTTTTTTGCCTCTTTATTAGATATAATTCCCCTCATTTTTTCTCCATTTTCTTCTTTTTGAAGTACATCCCCCCTTCTAGCTCTACTTTCTTTTTTCATATTATCATAATAAAATCAAATTATGCCTAGTATCTCATTATACACATAACAGAAATACAGTTCTCAAGAGTTGTTTTCTTTTTACCTTTTTATGCTTCTCTTGAATTCTATATTTGCAGGTCAGCTTTTTTGGTTCGGCTCTGGTCTTTTCATCAGAAATGAATGGAATTCACCTGTTTCATTGAATGTCCATCTTTTTTTTTCCTGAGGCAATTGGGGTTAAGTGACTTGCCCAGGATCACACATCTAAGACATGTCAAGTATCTGAGGCCATATTTGAACTCAGGTACTCCTGAATTCAGGGCTGGTACTCTATCCACTTTGCCAACTAGCTGCCCCGAATGTCCATCTTCTTTACTGAAAGAAAATGCTCCATTTATTGGGGTAGTTTATTCTTGGCTTCATTCCAAGTTCCTTTGCCTTTTAAAATATAAGATTCCAGGCCCTTCTTAAGTCCTTTGAGGTGGAAGCTGCTAGATCCTGGATAATCCTGATTGTGGCTCCTTAGTATCTGAATGGTTTCTTTCTGGCTGCTTGCAATATTTTTTTTTGTTCAATAGTTCTGAAATATTTTTCCTTAGTTCGATAGTTCTGAAATTTAGCCATGATATTCCTTGGAATTTTCATATTGGGGTCTATTTTAAGAGGTGATTGTTGAATTCTTTCAATGACTATTTTACCTTCATGAGAGCAATTTTTTTATGATTTCCTGAAAAATAATGCTTAGATTTTTTTTTATCATGGTTTTCAGGAAGTTCAATAATCCTTAGATTGTCTCTTCTAGATCTATATTCCAGGTCAGTTGTTTTTCCTAGAGGTATTTCATATTTTCTTCTATATTATTCTTTTTTGGTTTTATTTGACTGATTCTTAAAAGTCTTATTGAATCATTCACTTTCATTTGTTCAATTCTAATTTTAGTGTATTATTTTCTTCAGTTGCCTTTTTTAGCTCCTTTCTTATTTCGACAATTAAATTGTTTTGTTCATTGCATTTTTTCCATTTCACAAATTCTGTTTTTCAACCAATTATAGTTTCCTTTAAACCCCTTTTAATTTTTTTATGAAAGCTTTTTATTTTCAAAACATATGCATGGATGGATAATTCATATAAGTGATGGTCCTTGCTGATTTCCTCTGGAGTTATGTCCAAAGGAACCTCTGGATCTGGGGTCTTCTCCTCTTTCTCTTTATAAAAGCTGTCTATGGTGAGAGCTCTCTTTTGCCTCTTCATTTTTTTTTTTTTTTTTTTAGACAGCGTGAATATCTCTTTAAGGTAGGGGGAAAAAAATGGCGGCTGAAACAGCCGGCTGAAGATTTTGCCCTGAGGTGCTTTGGCGAATTAATTTAAGGTGCTGGGCTGGTGGGGGCTAGGACTAGGGCTGAATTACTCCTTAAACAAGGCAAGTTTGCCAGAACACCTGCCCCCAATCAGGGCAGAGTGTCCCGAGTGCCTCTGATAAACTCCTGGTGTTTGGAATTTGGACTTTGGAGTTTGGAGTTTTTTGCCAGTCTGAGCTGAGCTGAGCTGAGTACCACCCTCACTTCCTGCCTCCACCAGAGTTCTCTGACACCGGAGTCCTCTGTTTATCCCTCTGTCCGAGCTAGATAAACCTGATGTGAAGTTTTTCAGAGATATCTGCAAGCAGTATCCAAATATTTCCTGATTTGTTGACTTGAAGATCAGTTCAGAGGCTTATTTTATTGTTGATTTGAGAGAAGTTCGGAGGAGGACGCAGAGTCACCTTTTCACTCCGCCATCTTGGCTCCGCCCCCCTAAACCCCTTTTAATTGTATGTACTTTTACTTTGAATGAGATCATGATTACTACCCTGCTTTTCTTTCTTCTTTTTTTTATGTTTGAGTAATAGATTCTGATCCAGGCTCTTATTTTTTAATTTGTGTCTCTCTATGTCAAATATGTTTCTTGTAAACAACATATTGTAAGATTCTTGTTTTTTATTCCCTCTGCTATTCTCTTGCATTCTTTGAGAAAATTCATTGCATTCACAGTCATAATTATGATTACCACCTCTACTTCCCCCCCATCCAATTCTTCCTCCAATTTGCCTTCTCTCTCCTTTTACCCTTTCCCTCTTCACCACTGTTTTACTTCTGTCTACCACCTCCCATGAACTGCTCTGCTTTCTATTAGTCCCTTCTCTCCCATTTTTTAATTCAACTCTTCTTCTACTTCCCTGTCAGGTATGATAGACTTCTGCATTCAATTTATTGTCTCTCTTTGAGCCAGTATCAATGAGTGGCATCAAGTGATGCCTGTTGCCCATCCTCCCATCTGCCCCTATGCTGTAATATATAATTTGCACTTCTTCATGTGAAATAACTTATCTCATTCTACCGCTCCCTTTGTTTTCCACACAGTGAACCTCTGTTTCTAATTCCTTAATTTTTTTTTTCATTCCCCCAAATTCATGTACTAACCATATACTCTGTCTATATTCTTTCTAGCTATGCTATTAGTGATAGTTTTTTTTAAGAATTTCAAGCTTCATAATCCTTGTAGATTAGTTAAACAGTTTAGTTCTATTGAATCATTCATGTTTTCTCTTTTCTTTTTGCTTGTTTTATATTTCTTTTGGGTCTTGATATTGAAGATCACATTTTTTATTTATTCTAATTTTATTTCTGAAAGTCCTTCTAGTTGTTGAATGACTATTGTTCTCTTTATGTATTATGCTCAATTTTGCTGGCCAAGTGATTCTTGTTTGTAGTCCCAGTTTCTTTGTGTTCTGGAAAATCATGTTCTATAATCTCCTATCTTTTAAGGTTGATTCTTTCAAAGCCTGTGTAATCCTGATTGTAGCCCCCCAATATTTAAGGTGTTTTATGAAATTTTCCAAGCCATTGACTCTTTTTCATAATTATTTTGCATAACTGTCATTTCTTTTCCCATTTTTCTTCTATTTTTATTTTAAACTCTTTTTGAGTTCTTCATTGGGTTCTTTCTGGAATCAAAATCACTTTCCATTTTTTCCTTGGAATTTATCTGTATGTGTTTGGACTGACAAGATGGCAGAGTGAAGATAGGCTTTTGCCTGAATTCTCCCCAATCCCTCCAAATACATTTAAATCATGACTCAAAATGAATTTGAGAGCATCAGAACCCACAAAAAAACAGCGTGGAAAAATTTTCTAGTTGAAGTCAGTTTGGAAGGTCAGGAAGAGGGATCTGTTGCATCAGAGTGAGTGTGGAATACAATTACTGTGCAGGCTATGTCAGCACAATTCAGCCCCACAAAACAAGAAACTGGCTATGGAGCCTCTAAATTGACTGCAGTGGTGGTGATCTCAAGACCCTACAGCCCACAGAGGTAAAGGACAATTCAGCAGGAAAAGTTTGATACATTAGAATCTTGAGAATAGTATCATTTCAGGATCAGACTTTGGGAGCCACTGAATCAACACCTGTAAAATCAGTGCTGTGATGAAAGCAATTACTGTGGCAGCACAGTGGTTGTCTCTAGAGAGCTCAGTCCTCAGGTAGAGAAGTTAGAATAGCTGGTGAGAGGGAGATTGCAAAAGGCCTCTTTACTGTCATTGAGGCAGAAATCTTTTGCTTTTGCTTATTCTAAGATCTGGATAGCAGTGCAGGTTTACCTTACATGTTCCTCTTAGAAGGAATTCTGAAAACAGTTCCTGCCTTATAAATCTCAACTGGAACAACAACAACAAAAAGTTCATCAGGCATTTTTATCATACAAGAGGAAATAAATGGCATTCAAAACTTTTCCTGCAGTTGGTAATTTGGCTAGAGAAAAATTTGTATCAATCTGAAGTTTACAATCAATGTCTTGAGCATTGATTGATGATGATCTGTGGAGAAGACTATGGAAGTTTTCAGATCATCTCTCTATGATTTTGTCCTTATAATGAATCAATGTAGCTTCATCAGTACTGAGTAGTTGAGATGCCATATAATATATATCCTTGGCTCATAAATAGCCTTCAGGGCTTCTTAAAAGTATTTTTGGTTGTTACTATCAGGGTAAAACTGAATTCCATCTGTTTTCTTATTGAGTCAGAAATCTTGAATCTTCTCTTTGCTTACACTTTACTTTTGAGGGAGTAAAATACTGCCTTTTTAAAGATGAATGATCTATACTTTTTTGTTTATTTTTAATAAACATTGGTTTATGAATCATGATGGCAGAGAAAAATCAGAACAAAAGGGAAAAACCATGGGAGAGAAAAAAAAAGAAAAAAGAAGTTAACATAGCATATATTGATTTACATTCAAACTCCATCATTCTTAATCTGGATGCAGGTGGAATTTTCTATCTAAAGTCTATTGGGATTGCCTTGGATCACTAAACCTCTGAGAAGAACTAAGTCTTTCATAGTGGATCATCACACATTCATCACAAATATCAATGGTTCTGCTTTTCATTCAGCATCAGTTCGTGTAAATCTTTTCAGGCCTCTCTAAAATCAGCTTGTTCATCATTTTACCATCATAGACCACAACTTATTCAGCCATTCTCCAATTGTTGGGCATCTATTCATTTTCTAGCTCTTTGCTACCATTAAAAGAACTACTACAAGCATGTTTTGCATGTGGGACCTTTTTCCTCCTTTATGATTTCCTTGGAATACAGATTCAGTAATGGCACTGCTGAGTTAAAGGTGATGCACAGCATATATATCCTTTATACCCCTTTGGGCATAGTTTCAAATTACTCTCCAGAATGGTTAGATCATTTCACAACTCCAACAACAATGCATTGGTGTCCCAGTTTTACCCACATCTTCTCCAATATTTATCATTATCTTTTCTTGTCATGTTAGCCAATCTGAGAAGTGTGAGCTGGTACCTTAGAGTCATTTTAATTTGCATTTTTCTAATCAATAATGATTTAGAGCATTTTTTCATCGTCTATAAATGGCTTTAATTTCATCATCTGAAAAGTTTTCGGATCCTTTGACTGTATCATTTGGGGAATATACTACTTATATTCTTATAAATTTGACACAGTTGTTTATATGTTTTAGAAATGAGACCTTTATGATAAACACTGGCTGAAACCATTTTCCCCAGCTTTGTACTTCCTCTTTAATCTCATTTCTGCTGGTTTGGTTTGTGTAAAAACATTTTAATTTAATATAATCAAAGTTGTCCATTTTGCTTTACATAATATTCTCTAGTTTTTCTTTGGTCATAGATTCCTCCTTTCTCCAATTACCCTTTATACCTAAATCATTTACCAATTTTGATTTTATTTTGGCATGAAGTGTGAAATGTTGTTCTGTGTCAAGTTTCTGATCTATTATTTTCCAGTTTTCCCAGCAATTTTTGTCAAAGTTTTTATCCCAGAAGTTGGAGTTTGGGGATTTATCAAATATTAGATTACTAAGCTTTGATTATTGAGTCATATTTAGCTAACCTATTCCACTGATCCACTACTCTATTTCTTAGCCAGTACCAAATGGTTTTGATGACAGCTGTTTTATAATACTGTTTTAGGTCTGATACTGCTAAGCCATCATTGTTTATATTTTTCATTAATTCCCTTAATATTCTTACCCTTTTTTCTTCCAGATGAATATTGTTATTATTTTATCTAGTTCTATAAAATATTTTTTGGCAGTTTGATTGCTATCACCCTGAATAAGTAAGTCAATTCAGGCAGAATTGTCATTTTTATTATATTAGCTCAGCCTTCCCAATGAATGATCTATCCTGCTGGTACTATGGTACTACTATGGAGTTCTGATTTTTCATTTGACAACTTCAGAATTTCCCCATCATTTTCAATAGCCAGTCTTGATGTTTACAAGTGTTCTGGATCAGATAATTAATCCAGTGTTGTATACCAAATCTCTGAAAACTGTCTACTCTGTTGCTCTGTTGCCAGCCTTGTGCTGGCTGTTTCCCCCCCCAAGATAGCAACAAAATGTCCCTGATCAGAGGCTCCCCGTAATCTGTTGACATTTAGTCTTCTGGTAGTACTTTTGCCTTAGGGACACTGTTTTTCTGAATGCAAATATTTAGCTTAGAGAAGACTAGGATCAGTTCAGCACTGTACATTACACACTGTCTTCATTTCTCTCATATCTCATCAATCTATTCTTCTTACAATAACAAAAAGAAAAAGACCAAGGTCTTCCACTTCATCTAAGGCCATCTCTAGTAATCCTGAACTATATTTTGCCCCTGAATCCAGATGACTTAGGAGGAGAAAGTGAGAGTGATGGTTTTGCAGTCTTCCCTCCCTGCAATTCAAGGGAAGGGAAGGGAAGGGAAGGGAAGGGAAGGGAAGGGAAGGGA
>JAJPUD010026708.1:4696-15350 GCA_023553655.1 Myrmecobius fasciatus
AAGAGAATAAAGGCTCAAGAAATGTTAAATTGTCATTGACCTTGTGACATAGAGTTGAAGTTCCCAGCCCTTTGGTATAGTCTGTGTCTAAACAGCTTAGTGCATAGTCTTATGCACCAGACTCTCTCCATGGATTCATGTAACTTAGGGAAAATAGAGATAGGTAGGAAAAGCTCCTTAAAATTTTCATTGCTCTACTACAATAAAGTTATAGCTGTCTTTCTTACTTTACTTCTTATTACACTCGGTTCTACAATTAAAGAATTAGGGTCAGTTTGGTGAATACCAACCACTAGTGGCCAGAGATTTCTCTGCAATTATAAGATTCTGCAACATTTCTTGCTTACATCCATTTCTCTTCCCTTACATAGCCACTACCTTTGCTCAGGTTTTCATCACCTTTTGCCTGGGTTCCTGCTATAACCTCCTCGGACTCCCTACCTCAAATCTCTTCTCACTCCAATTCAACCTCATTTTAATTGTGAAAAGGGATTTTCCTAAAACACAGGTCTGACCATGTTACCTGCTTACTAGATACACTCCAATGACTCCCTATTACCTTGAGGATCAAATGTAAACTCTTCAATTTGTCATTTAAAGGTTTTCATAACCTGGCTCCACATTACCTTTTAAGACTTATTACACATTATTTGCTTCTATGCACCCTGTGGTTCAGAAAAACTAGCCCTCTTACTGTTATTTACAAATGTCACTCTATCTCTCATCTCTATCTATACCTTTGTACCACCTATGCCTGGAATGTATTTCCTCTTCCTTTTTTCCTCTTGGAACCCTTGATTTAATTAAAGATTCAACTCAAATGCTACCTTTTAAATGAAACATTTCCTGGTCCACATAGTTGTTTGTACCTTCTCCCCAATGTTACCTTGTCTAGATTGAAAGATTATTGATGAGACCATCAGGCTGAATATTGAGCTTACTTTTTTCTCTGCTAAAAAGGCACCTTTACAATGGAGCCCATGATTACAGTCCAGATTGTGGGAATCTTGGAAAAGCTTCACCTCTAAAGAGAGGAAAAACATGCTTCTTTATATTCCTTGACTCATTAAATCTCTCAACCTGGAGGCCAGTGACTGGGGAAAATAACTGCTTATAGCTTAGGTTATACTTCATGCATAAAACTCCCCCAAAAAGCAGAATAAAAATATATTCAATATACAATATGAACAGATATTTATTTTTTACACATAAAAAGAATGCTAAAACAGAAAACACTTTCACAAGGATTCCTTGGCAAAAGGAATTTAAAAAGGATTAAGTAACTTCTAATTACTTTAATCTCTTGGGAGACTGATACTTAAAAGTCATAGAACATAAAACAGATTATGGAATTACTGAGGAGAAATTTTATATTTCACCTCACATTTGCATTGTACAAAGAGTTCTTGGTATGTGTCTAAAGATAAAATGCACCAGACTTGATTTATCCTCTGTTTGGTAATTATCTTTTCCAGGAGCATTGCAGTAGATGTTGGGAACTCATGCTATCAGTCATCTTTGATTTAAAAAAAAATGCAAAACCTCTGCATTTCTAAAACTCACAGGATAGCTTCTAAGCCTGGATACCTTCATTTTGGGATTAATAGTCATTCATCTAAGATCAGGAAAGAAAACAAAAAACAGAAGAGGCAACCAGGGACTTGTACACAACACCCTACTCTAGCTGCTAGATGGGCATGGTCACCATGACACCAGTTCTCCTCCCACCCTTCATTGGAAGTCTTGGAGTTATATGATGCTGCCTCAAATTCCAGATAAAGCCATCTGGAAGCTGACAGAGCACAACAAACCTTATCACTGTCACAAGGCAACGGAGAGGACCGAGGGACCATTTGGAGTTTTTGGCATCATACCAAAGTGCCACCATATGGCTGGAAGCAGTCAGGAATTTCAACATCATTAAAAGACCCAAGGGCAGAATCACCTTGTTCTAAAGTTCCCAGAAATTACCAGGAGAATGCCAGGTATACCTTCTTTCAAATGACCCCATAGGATGATTCATCCTTAATATGCTTTTATCTTTTTTGTGTTTTGTATATACTTATATATGTATATTGTCTCTCCTATTAGCTGGTTAACCTCCTTGAAGGCAGACTGGTTTTTGCTACCTTTATATTCATAGAACCTAGGAAAATATCTGTCATGTAGTAGGTGATTAATAAATACTTGTTGATTTGTTGATTGTCTAAAATTCAGGATTAAAGATGGAGAGAACCTGATATTCTTATGAAGCCATTGGCAGCAGGCCACAGGAGTGCTCTACCTGCCTCTGCACAGATCCACCCAGAAAGAGGAAATTGTCTGACTTTCACATTTTCTGATTCTGATCCAAAGAGTCTTTGGATCTAATTAACTTATTCTAGGTATTCGAGTAAGGAGTTCTTAATTTGTTTGTGTGTCATGAACTCCTCTGGCAGACTAATGAAGCATTTGTCCCCTATTCAGAAAAACGTTTTTAAATAATTGAAGGAGAAGCTAAATTTCAATTAGAGGTCAGTAAAAATAAAGATGAAATTTTTTCCCATGGAAATCTATAGACCCCATAGGTTAAGAACTCCTATTCTAGCAATGGTAACCTCTTTTTTCAAAGGTCCTTCAGCTATAAAATAAGAAACCCCAGGTGTCTTTGTGTCAGAACATGTCCAAGAAAGCCTAGCCTGTTTTTCCGGTCTCCAACTTAGAATTCTGATAACACAAACACTTCACTGATTCAATTCTCTTCTTTGAAAACCTATACAATCCAGAGGTAAAGGGGAACTGGAGGGTCTGTGATAAGTCTTTATTATTCCCTATAGGCTTCTTTAATATATACATTAGGTGCTTAACTCTTTTAGAGGCTCTGCTCCTCTCGGTGTGTCATGGATCACAATAGAAAGTCTGCTAGGGCAGGTGTTCTTATCCACAGATTTAAAGCAGTCGTCAAAAGTATGGCTTGAGAAGGATTGCCTTGAGATTGCTATCACTAAGTGTGTGATAGCTTTCTGGTCTACCAAAGTCTTCCATTGTTCACAAAGTAAATTACCCTTTTCCTTCACCAGGAATTTTCCACTCAGCTCTTAATGATAGTCTTCCTTCGAATCAACACCATGTTTGGGTGAAATCAAACAATCCCTATTGAGATTCTCCAGTTACAGTCCTTAATTGACCTAACCCATCTTGGTTAGTTGAGGTTTCTTGTCCCCTAAATTTCCTTGACAAGCTCTTTCAATATATGTGCCACATGTTGTCATCATTCTTCAATGTCTTTCTAACCAATGCTCAGAAAGTGTGTTACAGCTCTTCTAGGCTCTCCTCTCCTTAATTTGTCCAGGGAATTTATTATGTATGCTTTCCAGTCTTAAACATTTGGCTTTCCTATCATGATTATTGCTGGACACAAAGCATTATATTTAAATACTTCCTTTCAAATATTTTCCAAGATTTCAGTTTTCTCTTACCTTCCTTCTTTATTATGACTGCCAATGGCTTTCTTGCAATTACATTGCTTGCAATTAGTACATAACGTTAGCAAAAATAATGATAATAGGTGGCATTTATATAATGTATTAAGGTTTGCAAAGCCCTTTTCATATATTATCTCATTTAATCCACATAATCCCCATTTTACAGATGAGAAGTTATGCAACTTGCCCAGAGATACAACTAGTAAGTTTTGGCAGCAGGAAAACAAAATTCTCTCCACCAAATCACCTAGCTATCATATTTTCTTCCTCTTTAGATAAATTGTCTCCTGCCCTTTTGCTATACCCATTTCAACAGGCAGGCTCCATTGGCTCTCTAATAACATGTGCATTTAATCATCTGTGTCTCCTTTTGAATGCATGTGTTATGTACTTGCTGCTGAGCACTCATTTTCTTTTGTTTGTTTTTTTTCCAATAAGATTTTATTTTTTCAAATACATGAAAGGATAGTTGCAACATTCATTTTCTTTTCTTGGCTAAATTCTTTATTTCTTTAAGCTTCCTGCAATTTTTTCTCTCAATAATATTTTATGTTTCCAAAAACATGTAAAGTTTTCAACATTCATTTTTGTAAGACTGTGTTCCAATTTTTTTCTCCTCTGCCCTCCCCAAGACAGTAAGCAATCTGATATAGGTTATACATGTATAATCATTTTAAACTATTTCCATATTTGTCATGTACAAGAAAATTAGACCAGAAAGGAAAAACTACAAGAAAGAAAAACAAACAAAAAAGGTGAAAATGCTATGCCTCAATACATCTTTAGTCTCCATAGTTTTCCCTCTGGATGAGATTGGTATTTTCTATACCAACTCTATTGAAATTGGCTTCAATCACCACATTGCTTAGAAGAGCCAAGTCCATCACAGTTGATCATCACATAATCTTGTTACTGTGTTCAATGTTTTCTTGGTTCTTGAGCATTCATTTTCTAGGGAATAAGTACAGTTAGTCAATAAGCATTTATTAAACTCTGACCTCAAGGAGTTCACAGTTCAATGGGAGAGACGTTAATAAAGAATTATGTGCAAACAAGATTAAACAGAATAAACTGGAGATAATCAACAGAGGGACACTGAAGACAGAAATAGCAAACCATTTCAGGACTTTAGTCAAGAAAACCCCATGGACAGAATTGGCATTCTATGATCCACGAGGTCATGAAAAATTGTACACAACTGAACAACAGAGGAAAGACACTAACATGAAGGGAGATCAAGAAGTCTTCTTGTAAAAGGCGGGATTTTAGCTGTGACTTGAAGGTTGTGAAGTGGAGGGCATAAAAATGGAAGACATTCTAGGCATGAGGAACAGTCAGAGAAAATTCCTGGAGAGGGGGTGATGGAGCATTTAGGGGCAATGTTAGTAGAACAAAGACTACATAGAGGTGAATAAAGTGTAAGAAGATGAGAAAGGTCAGGGTGAAGGTAGGTAATGAAGTGCAGCTGCTAACATTTAGCTGCAGAACTGGGCTAGACATAGTAAACTAAGCTCTTTGAGGGGACAGAGTCTTTCTTTTTAACCTTTGCACCTCTAGCATCTAAGAGAGTACCAATATGTAAATAGCAGTTAACAAAGTGCCCTGAAATTTGAGAAATAGGTTCCTAATATATTTCTCTAACTCTGGCATATGTTACACAGGAGATCAGAGTCCACAATTTTGGACTAACCCAGACAGCTGTGAATACCATCCTCTCACCACTATGTTGATACAAGGGTAGAAAGAATCGGATCCTAGCAATACAAGATTGTTCTTTCCAGTCTCAATTGGTCATTGCCATTTCCTTCTCCAGCTCATTTTACAGATGAGGAAATTGAGGCAAACAGGTTAAGTGACTTGCTCAGGGTCACATATCTAGTAAGTGTCTGAGGCCAGAATTGTACTCAGTTTTCCTTACTCCAGGATGGACCCTTTATCCCCTGGGATTTCTATATCAGTACTTTCAATAAAGTAGATGCTTAATAAAATGATAGCTTTTGAAATGGGGATGAATGAATGTTCATAGATCTGAGCATCATGTTTTGTTTTGATTGTTTCTTTAGCTCAAATATTAAGATTCCTTGAATCCTCCCAAGGAGGCAGCAGTAGTGTAGAGCTCCAGACTTGGAGTCAGCAGATCTGGATTCTAACCCTACCTTTGACTCTTACTAGCTGTCACTCTTGCTTTATGTGGCTTGTTTTCCTCATCTCTGAAATGGAGTTAAATAAAGGAACTATATACCTGCTTTACAAGTTGTCAGAAGATCAAATGATATAAAGAACTTATATAAAGATCTTATAAAAAGAACTAAACGGGTATTTTATAACCATGCCTTATTTCCCCTTAGAAGTAGTGCATTTTAGCGACTAGAATTTACCAAGTCATAGATAGGTGTGATCACTATTGATGGAGGGGAGTTCTCATGAACTTTTGTCCCTGACCTGAATCATAGAGTCTGCTGGTATTTATATTCCTCCTGGAAACTAGAAGTTCACTAGTAAATTCCATTTTCCGGGGATAAGTATATAGTAAATTGTTATTTTCTATTCTTTTACTGGGCAATGCAGCCCTTAATATTCAAACAATCAGAAAAAAATCCATCTTTAAAAATAATATTTTATCCCCCCCATTACAAATAAAAACAATTTTTAACTCAAGAGAGACAGTTCTTATGTTTTCAGTGTCTCAGATATTGGCACACGCCAAAAATCAGTGCTTGATTTATTGTTATTGATTGTCTAGAGTTGAGATAGTGATGGGAAAAAGTTAATAATGCAAATTAAACTTTAAAATGAGCATTTTTTTCTGGAGAACTTGTTGTTAAACATTTATCACCCCATGCCTGGCAGTCTGTTTCATCATAAGTCCTCTGAAACTGTGGCTGGTCATTATGTTCATCAGAGTTTTCAGATTCTTCAAGGGAAATACAATTTTTCTCACTAAAGTTCTTCAAGCCCTGGATTTCTTATTTTCCTATAATTATGGTTACCAAAAACACGATCTCATTTTACTTCAACTTCTTTCCTAGTATCTTTCTTTCCCTTGTGGGGTAGTAGAAAGAACATGAGGCATGGAAGCAGAAGACAACTTCTTATCCTGATCTTACAGTCCACTGGCCTAAGGCAATCACTTAAACATGTATGAACTTTAGTTTCTTCCTCTACTTAATCCATTCTCACATTACATGAGGGTAATAATTCCTGTCTCATCTAACTCAAAGTCTGTTCTTAGATTCAAGTGAGGGAATGTGTAAGAATGAATTTCAAAAAGTGCAAGATGCTATACATATATAAGCTACTACTGCTACTCCTATCACTACTGCTGCTACAGCTACTGCTAGACTACCAACAGTACTACTACTAATACTACTACATCTATGACTACAACTACTACTATTATTTTCTTAATTGTATATAGAAGAAATAATAAGAAATCTAGCTTATATTTCTGTAATATTTTAGATTTCTTTAGAGAACTTTTCTCATAACAACCCTATAGATAGGTAATATTATTACATTTGGGGAAATAGAGCAATTAAGTTCTGGGAGGAAGAAGAAAGAACCAACTTCCAATAGTTCTAATGAAGAACTCAATCTCTCTACCAGTAAAACTACCAGTGAGGGAAAGTAGGGAGAACTCAAGCTTTCAGAGGGAGGCTCTTTAAATTGGTTTTTCTAACATGATGGCAGAGATGATTGCACTGGCAAAAGAGAAAGCCATAGAGATAGGAGAGCTCTCCATGGCAAAGCAGTGAGACTTTGGTGAACCTAATTACCTCAATGGCTCTCAACATTTGTCTGTGTTTGTGTTTTTTCTTGGTAGCATTTCCAGGCAAGTCTTGTGCATCAAGTGGTCTGAGACTTTGGGCAGAGAAAATGTGAATGGGTAGGAACAATAATAGTTCTCATGTGGTCAACTTCAGCTATATCCTTGGATCTCCCCTCTGATTGGAAGATTGGAGGATGGAGTACTTAACTCCTCCCAGAGTTTTCCTTTACAGAAGAATTGGACTTTCAGTTCTTTCTGCTTTTCATCTACAGTTCTGCTAGGCTTCAACTTCAAGGGGAAAAAATGCTTCTCCCAGGTAAGCTAATCATTTCTATTTTCATCATCATACTTCTAACTCACTCTTGGATACTCAATATCTTCCCCATATGATGGAGGATTTCCTTAGAATCTTTTGGATTGTGTGGATAGCAATGTGCATGAGTGCTGTACTATTGCCATGTGATTGGTCGATCTTCTTCCCCAGCTCTAATAGTATTCTTCAAGCCATATCTTCTGTATGGTTCCTCTCTTGTAATGTGTAACAGACTGCCTAGGGTCACTACATGCCTGTTAACTGCTTTTTGGCTGATCATCCACTTAAATTCTTTAGAGACCATAGTATTCTCTAGTCATATGACATCACCAGAAATATACTGGCATTAAAGATTATTTTTTGTTTTAAGAAGTCATTGAAAGAAACAATATTGTTGTCCCCATTTTGCTAATGAACTCAGATGTAAAGAGGTTAACTGATTTGTTCATGATCATATAGCTGAAATGTATAAAAATTGGGTTTCAAGCTTAGAGCTCTTTCTTCTATACTAAATTCTAGTGAAACCTTTAATAGTTTTTTTAATGAAACCATATTTTAGATCTAAAAGATCAAATATCATTAGAACTTGTCCATTATGGTGCATTGGACATACTCGCCCTTAGGGAACAGCAGTAGAAGCATCCTGAGAAAGCCCATCATGATTAGGCTATTAACTCACTGAAAGGAAGTCGTCTCATCTGAAAGCAGTGGTAAATATAAGAATAGCAAAAGAAATCCTTCTGGGCTAGTCATATGAAGAAAGATACTATCTGCATTTGGAGAAGGAACTGACAAGTAGAAGTATGCACAGAATGATTTTACATGTGTACACAGACACACACACACACACACACACACACACAACCTACCTATTTGTGTCTACATCTCTAGGGTGGGGGAGAGAGAGAAGAAAAAAAAAGAAATTTACATGATAATTTTGTTACATATTTGAAAGGAAAAGCAAGTTGTTCATAGTAGATTCCCATTTCATATACAATCATCTGTTTTTCCCATTGCACTATGTTATGGAAATGTTTGCTTTATTCCATGAATTAAAAAAAAATCTGACCCCATTCTAGCCTTCTAAAGAACTTTTAAAATTTTTCTTTAGATTTTTTATTGCTGTTTTTTATTTTTATATATTTTTTCTTAACATTCCCACCCTAAACCAAAGGTTTATAATAATGAAAAATATTTAAGCAAAATCAACCTACTATTTCTACTGTTAAGCTCCCACAATTCCAGCTCCTTCTACTTAATCCATTCTCATATTACATGATATAAATTTTGCACAAGTTTTTCAATGTTTCTTTGAATTTCTCTGGAAATGGATGCCCCACCCCAACCAAACCAAAGGATAATGAAACTATCAGCCAAATCAAGGGGCTTGTTCTGGTTGCAAATCACACCCTAGTCCCAAACCTATTGGAGAATGCCAAGACCCACTTACATATGTAGATGTGTTTTTACCAATCAACTTCCTCAGCTTCTTTGCCTTCACTCATTGCAACTCCCATTCTCCCTCCCTTACCCTCCCTGCCAAACTTTGCCTAAATTGCCTCTATCACTCTCATTACTTTAGCAAGGATTTTTTTTTTCAAAAGAAGCACAAGGCAATACCCTCTGATGCATCCCAGAACTCAATACTTATTTAGTCCTTCTCTAACCTCTCTGAGCAGCTGGGAAGCCTATAACCCAGAAAATTAGTTCTCTGCTCAGCTTCCAGCTAGTAAATAAGCAGCAGGGGTTTCTCTTACAAACTGAATGATGACTCAGATTGGGCTAGTGACTGTAGGAACTTCAATGTAGCTGGGATTTTTTTTTTTTTGAATGCTGTATATATTGGTGTAAATAAAGAGAAATCTGGAGTTGATTTCACTTTTCCCCAGGGCTGTTAGAGATCTCAACTCCTCTTAGCTTCATGTTGATCTTCTCTAGAGCTTGAGAATAGATGTGAATGTCCATAAATATATCTCTCCCCCCCATTCCAGTCTGTTTTCTCTGCAATAGTTCTGTTCCCAATTTCAGTTCTGGGGCTTATCCTGTGTCACACTACCTTTGTCATTCTGCTTTCAGAGCCTTCCTTTCAAACTTTCACTGAGGTTCCTTAAATATGGGCATCCCTTCTCAATCTGTCTAAAAAGGCCTTAGCCCTGACATAATCCATAGAGGTATCTTTGGCAAATGTTTTTAATAAAATTATTACAATTGTCATTTGGGATCCAATGTCCAATATAACAGGATATACCATGTATTCAATCATTCTTGTACTGTCTTATGAGGTCTTATAAGTCTAGGAAAAAGAACAAGAAAGGGTATTGGTAGATACAATTCAGGCTATGCCTTTGACCCCAAGATTGTTACTTGATGCTGGTTCTTTGTATATAAGGTTGGGCCAAACCAAGTCTCCATTTGCTGTCAATGCATCCTTTGTGTACATGTGCACCTAGATCAGAGTTGGGTTTTTTTTTTTGTTTGTTTTTTTGCTGAGGCAATTGGGGTTAAGTGACTTGCCCAGGGTCACACAGCTAGGAAGTGTAAAGTGTCTGAGACCAGATTTGAACTCAGGTCCTCTGATTTCAGGGCTAGTGCTTTATCCACTGCACCACCTCGCTGCCCCAATATCAGAGTTTTAATAAGCAAATCTCTGCTTCTCTATAGTAGGCAGTCCTCTCCTAGGGATATTTTAGAGGTCTTTGATCCCAGGATCATTTGTATTATGGAAGTAGTGGTTCTGTCCATGGTGCCATTTCTAGGCAGATTTTCCATGATTTCCTGCCCCTGACTCATAATAACTAAACAAGATATCTAATTTTGTTACTATGATCCATAGATGTTTTAGAGCTTTTAACTAACTTTTCCATGGTCTTCTGACTCTCTGCAGCAATTGCTATTTTCCAATCTTCTCCCTATTTAAGGTCAGCTTAGGAACCCCCTAGTTTTCCTTCATCTAGCTATCTGCAGGCTACCTGAGATAATAAGGTATCCAACTCTTTTGCCTTTACTGTTCTTTGACTATTAGCTTTTGAAGTAACTCCTCTAAACTCAAATTCCAAAAGCTTCTCTCTCTCTCTCTCTCTCTCTCTCTCTCTCTCTCTCTCTCTCTCT
>JAJPUD010026710.1:0-16224 GCA_023553655.1 Myrmecobius fasciatus
GTGCCTAACGGTTGGGAAGAAGCAGCAGAAAGCTCTCAGAAGGGGCTTGAGCCCCCCGCTGCCTCGGCCTTCTGCAGCAGACCCTGCCCCACATGCAGACAGCCTCCTCCCACCCCGTCCAGCCTCTTCCTGAGGAAGAAATCAGTCAGTCCCCTTCTTCTCCCCCTCCCCCCCCGCCCTGGCAACATGAGCCCCAATGGGGAATGAGAGTGGGGGAATCAGGAGGGGGGGTCAGGTGGCCATCACAAATGGGAGCTCTCCAGGCTCTTACCTCCCTCCTTAGTGTGCCCCCAGCCCGTCACCCAGATGGCCTTGCCCGCAGGGAAGGTGTGGGACGAGTCAGGCAGGCAGATGGGCCGAATTACGGAGCTGAACTCGACGGGTTTGTCCAGCTCTAGAACAGCAATGTCGTAGTCGAAGGTGAGGTCATTGAAGGCGGCGTGGGGGATGATCTTCTTGAAGCCCCTCTCCTGCACCCCCTTGACACCACGCTTGCTCTGGTCGTGCAGACCCAGGAAGGCTTTCCACTGTGTGGTCTGAGAGTATCTGGGAAAGGCAAAGAGAGGGAACCACACCTTCAACAGCACGTCCTGTGGGACCGAGGAAAGGGGCTGGAGAAAGAGGGAACACGGATATTCGTTGTTTCAACAAATATTAAGTTCCTGCTATGGAAAGCTGGGCTTGGAATCAGGAAATACCTGGGCATTAACACTGCCTCCAGTGCTTAAAAGCCTCCTAAGCATGGCAAGAGCTCCTAGGGTGAACCCTCATGAGAAAACAAGCCAGATGCAGGAGCTCCTAGGGTGAACACTCATGAGAAAACAAGCCAGATCCATCAACCCCCGACCGCCATTCCTCAAACCTTCTCAGCTTCATTACTTCCTCTCATCACAGAAAAGGACAGTCTCCCCATGTTCACTAGTTATTCTCTCTTAACTGTATGTGTCCCCATTCTGTCTGCCATCTTCCCTCACCTCCCTCTCTCATGCAAATTCAACCTCTGCCTCTTCACTCCAGAGGAGAGAGTGGGGCAGATGGCTTTACACAGCTCTGCCTCATTAAATCCAATTCATTTTCAAGTAAAGACATCACCCTTCTGCTGTCATTGGTCCTCTTGGAGAACAAAGGATGGACAAACAACTACAACACTTCTCCTTGCCTACAAATATCTTCACATCTCCGGCTGGTTGTCGGTTCTCTCTCTACAATATCTTTTTCCCGTCTCCTTGTCTCCGCTCAAATGCTACCAACCTAAGTTCAAGGTTCCAATTCTAGTTCTCCTTAGACAAATAATTGGGGCTTCAGTTTCCCTGTCTGTAAAATGAGGGGCTTGGACCACATGATTTCTCAAGTCCTTTGCACCTCAGTCTGTGATAAAGCCTTTATTTCTTCTTGGCTAGATTACTGAAACAACATCCTTCTTCCACCCCTCTTTCCAATCCATGCCTGCCAAAATAATCTTCCTAAGGTACAGGTCTCACCTGACCGTGCCATTTCCTGACTCAGTCCTACATCATCATTGCCTGCATGTAACGATGGACATTAAATCAGCAAGTCTCCCTGTGGTCTCCGTAATGTTAAAGTATCCACCTGCCCAGACTCTCCATTCTGGCACTTCCTAAAAGCCCTGCCCTGCCCCTGAGTTAGCATCACTCTAGAGATGAAAAGACCAAGGTGCTTTGTAAAGCGTTTCATAAAACACAGAGATACTGGTCCTGTCTTGCAAGGGGATGAGGGAAGCTCACAGATGATCCAAGGGAGTTGCCCTTCTCCCATTCCCCCCAACCCCAGGCTTTCCCATCCCAGGTACAGCCTCTCAGAGGACCTAGCCACCTACCTGATTCCTGACTCATCAACGAAGCAGTGGGCTGCAGAGACAAGCCAGGTGGAGGAGATTAGGGATGCCCCACAGAGGTGACCCTCGCCCTCTGCATGGAGGCTCACCTGCCACGGCCACTCTCCTTCGTCTGAGTTCTGGCCTCCAACAATCCTCGCATGTTTACTGAATGACCGGAGTCCACAATCTATTAAATGATGGGAGAAAACTCAGGTGGAGTGTGTGAGCTGGGAAAGGGAGGCCCCCCACTGCCCAGAGATCCATTCTGCTGGCCCCAGAGAATTACAATGGAGACTTTTCTTTATGAGCCATCCCCATAAGGACTAAGGTTCCAATAAAGCTATAGCCATTGGGGGTCCTTTGAAGCACATCCCCAACTGCCAGGCCAGCTCAACTTCTCCCAAGGAATTTTAACTCCCATCCCCACATCTCCAAGAAGAGACTAAAGCTATCTGTTCTAGCCCTCTTTTCCTCTGACTCACATGAAACTGGGAGGATTTCTGATTTTTAACTGCTTCTTAGTTTCCTCCTTTGCCTATATTTACATGTAGCACTTTAAGAAGCTCTAGAAAGAAAGATAAATTCACATAACTGCTACAGCTACACTCATTTCCAGGGCTGAAAAGTGGCCCAGATTCCCAGCACTGACAGGAAGGAGCAGGGAGAATGGGCCTCTAAGAGTTGTTTTTCTCCCTTCCTGATGGACACAAAAGCTAAGGGGGATTGACTTCTCTTGGCTGTTTCCTACAGTCAGGGGCAAAGAGAAACACAAAATAAAGGGGCCAGGCCTGGTCCTGCCCTTGATGTCCATACCACAGTTCTTCTCATCCGAGCCATCACTGCAATCTTTCTTCCCATCACACTCCGGGTTCCCTTTGCTCAGGCACACTCCATTGAGGCACTTGTATGTGTATTTGGTGCAGGGGACGGTCCAAACTGACAGCAAAGGGGGAGAAAAGGTCACAGCTGGGGTTGGGGAATAACACTCCGCATTCTCCTGTGGTACAGGGTGTCAGGGAAGTCAGCACCGAGCTGAAACATCCTTGCCATACCCACACTTACATTACCCCAACTCGTACATTTTATGCTTTTTTATAAGACTGGACCTCCCTATCTCACTGAGGCCGGACATGCAGCAGCTATTCACGGGCCTAATCCCATGACTAATCAGCATGGAAGTTTTAACATGCTGCCTTTCTGACCTGGGCCTGGTCAGCCTGGGCAGGCTGAGGGCTCCCGACTCCTAAGGTTGACCAGAATAATGCAGCACTCCTTCAGCTCTGGCCCTACTGCAGTTGAGAACTCCTACACTCAGGCTATTCATTATAGCAGGGACTGTAGTATGAACCACCATGCCCAATCCATTAACTTCTAATACAGTTTGCAGCCCTCCCTGCCTAGGACCACCAACTCCTATCTCCACCATGCTTCAAAGAATTTCCCAAGATTTACCACCTTCAAGAAATCTTTCCTAACTTCCCATTCCTTCTACTGTGCTTTCCCCAAATAGACTGTAAGTGGTATCTGCATTTATTAAAGAGTATTTGTGGATATTTATTATTTATTATATTTAGTATTTGTATATATATATACATATTAAAGAGTATATTGCTTTGTCTATGTCTGAATGGGTCCTATATTCCATGTAAAATGCATGTTTCTCTGAAAGTTGGAGCCACACAAAGTGTTCCCTTTTTATTTCTCACTAGCATACAAGGTATGAGGTGTATACTCAATTCAGAATCCTCAGTGACTGAAGTAAAGGAAAAAAGATGGAGTGGAATATTCCTAGTGCTCAATCCCAGAGGAATTTTTGTCGGTTCTAGGGGCAATCTCTGAAACCTTAAATCCCAAATCCCTACAATAAGTCCCCAATCTCTGCAATGAGTTTAGAACCACGAGCGGTCTCAGGACATCTATTTCTTCAGCTCTTACCACTGTCACAGTCAGCTTCATCACTCCCATCTCCACAGTTATTCTGTTTATCACATTTCTGGCTCTTGGGGATGCATTTTCCATTGCCACACTTGAAGCTCCCATCTGGGCAGCCTGAAAAAGCACACAGCTTCAACAAACAGTTGATTGTTTCTCTCTATCCCATGACATCCCCCTATCTCAAGACAAGCCACCACTGTCCTAAGGGGACAAACTCAAACAGAAACAGATCTCAGTGGGTCACATATTGACTTGGAAAACCACAAGTTAACATCATTAATTTATTGCAATTTTATTGTTCTAATTAAGCATTTCCCAGTTGTATTTTAATATGGTTTGGGCTGCACAGAATTTGGCAAGTTACTTGTGGTCCAAATGCAAGTTTGACACCTCTCCCCCAGGATGCTGAAAAGGGGTTAATGGAGTAGGCAACAGCTTTGCCTCAGAGGAAAGAACCCAGGGCCCTTCCCCAGGAACCCTAAATGCCGAGGGAAGCCTAAAGGGAATTACTTACTGCACTGAAGCTCATCACTGTTATCCCCACAGTCATTCAGGCCGTCGCAGACCCAAAAGAGAGGCTTACAAAATTTGTTCTTGCAAGTGAACTGGAAGGTTGAGTTACACACTGTTGGAGGAATGAGATCAGAAGGCATGTGAGCAGCAGAGTGATGGAGAAATGAGGGCACTTACAAACAGGATTTAGGGGGCCTGAATCTCAGGTAACACATCTGGTGATTCTCCAGGAAGGCTTAGACAATAACAACAATAACAATATGTAGAAGAAAAAACTAATACCTAGAGTGTAGTTAAAGCTACAGAAATGCTTCATGTCCAATTCAGGAAAAAAGCTAAAAAAGATTTACAAATCAGGCTCCGAGAGTGAGGAGAAACTGGATTAAGTTATCCCTTCCACATCATGGGGGTTAAGGGCATAGCAACTCTGACCTGGAAAATCCGTGTAAGATTTTTTAGTTCTCCCTTCATGCCAGAGAAGAACTCTGAATTATTATGGTATATATGTTGATATTATACAATTCTTTTTTGAGTTTCTAAACTTCTTCTGTGTCATTTGCTGGTCATCTGCAACTTCCACAAAGTTCTCCCAAAGTACCGTTTAATATCTTATGCCAAGCCATGATGTATTAGAACCACGATGTTGAAGGGATAACAATTTCAGTGCGAGGAAGAATCTTCCCAGACAGCTCTGGATTCATCTTATGATAGGGCAGCCACTTTTGGTGGGGAGTAAGAAATGGGGAGGGCCTAGAAGTATCCATGGGATAAAGGACTCATGGGTATTATGTGCCCACACAGGCAAGGCAAAAGACAGGGAATGGGCAGCTGAGCTGGAGTCACTGGGCCCAGGGCCACCATCTTGGAGATCAAGTCTATCCCATAGCAGACTCCTTGACTTACCACACTCAAGCTCATCACTGAAGTCTGTGCAGTCTGCCCAGCCATCACAGCGCAAAGTGTTATTGATACAGCGTCCTGTTTTGCAGGTGAACATGCCAGGACAGGCTGGGGGGAAAGGGTGGAAGAAGAAAAGTGGGGGGCATATGTTAGGCTTGTAATTCTCAAAGCAACTCTACTAATCCTCTCCTAGCAGTGTTACTCCTCTCTAGGCAATCCAGGCATTTTTTATAGTCACACAATGAATAAAGATTGAAAACACCTTCTATTTCATCCTAATGTCAACAGGGCTAGAGAGGCTCAGGTCAAGGACCACTTGCTCCAAATATAAAACTCCTGGTCCATCAAATGACTGGATTTCTGAAAACCTCCTACTAGATATCTAAGGGCAAGGACTATAAGAAGAGATAGCCCTGGACACCAGTGGATGCAGATCAGAGAATTCTAGTGAAATCTCTTTGGAAGGTTCAATGACTTGAACCCTCATAGAGACACCATGCTAAACCAGAAAGAGCCTAAGACTGAGCATCAGAAGATCCTAGTTTTAATCCTAAATTATGTCACTTGCTACATGTGCACACGACCTTTCTGGGCTATAGGTTTTCTCATCTGTAAAACGGGGGTTAATGTGCTTGCCTTCCTTACCTCACTAGATTGTTGTAAGGATCAGATGAACTAATAGGTATATGTTTTATAAATATGAAAAAAGTAGAAACTTTTTTTTGGACCAACTTCCTTTTTTTAAAATTGAAGCTCAAATAATAATTTATTTTGCAGCCCTCCCTGCCTAGGACCACCAGCTCCTATCTCCAAATAAATGCAAGGGTAATTTTTCACCATTGACCCTTGCAAAACCTTGTGTTTGGATCAATTTCCAAACAGGCTAATTTTCCAAAGCCACCCCTTCTTTACTCACGATCACTGGAGTCATAGGAGAGATACTCAGCGAAGAAACCTGTGTCACTATAGGACTCGTCTGAGTGGAAATGGACAGTGATCTTGTTACTATTGCTGGACACAACAAACTGTGGCTTCTCTCCACAGAACCTGTAGGGGATAGGAGAGGAAAGATGATGTGCATCCTTGTGACCATTACTGAACCCCAGCCAAAGGGAGGGAAGGGATTATGGGGTCAGAGAGTAGTGTGGGATCAAGTCCACGAAATGGGCTGGGAAAATCCCCACTGGACAACCAAAGTGAACAGAGACCCCTACGGAGGGGACAAAGCTGGGGCTAAAGGGTTAGGATTGAGCCACCCAGGGAGTAAGGTCACCCCATCTCCTCCACCACTAGTAGCAAGTATCTTTGAGAATTCTCCCCATTTCTCCCACCACTCACTTTTCCCCATTGACTTCCACATAGTCCTTGGTGCAGGTCCCCAGGGTTTTATGAGGCTCCACCAGATAGAAGAGTTTGAAACGAATCTTGACATTTTGGTCAGTGGGGACCTGCAAAGGGAAGTGATACTCAGCTACTATTTCCCCTCAGCCTTTATCCCAAGATCTTGGAAAGGAAAGTCCCTCTCTCACCATTCTTGTTCCTAAAAAAGAATCTAATTTTTTTTTTATTCATTTCTTTAAATTCTTCATTGTCTATCATTTTCTTCTCCTGACATTTCACCCAATATTGGTGACACCAAAGACACTGAAAACACAGATAATTCAAATTTATAAGAACAGGCCAAAGATTTCAGTGCAATTTAGGCTTTAATATCTTAAGCAGCTCAGAACTACACTAAGATTTAGGGCCATCCTATCTAGTGCTTTCAAGTTCACAAAGTCCTTTCTTCCTAATGACCCTGAGAGACAGGTAGTTCAAGTATGATTATTCCCATTTTACATATGATGAACCTGAGAGTCAAAGAGATGGTGTGATTTGCCCATGGACTTGGAAGTCCAGGATTTTTGATTCTGACCAAGTCTAACATCATTTGGTTTAAATTGCAGCAGAAAGGTCAATAGGATTTCATAATGGCAAAGGTGAGACACCAGAAACTGTGGTTAGAGAAGATTAGCATTTCCAACACTGGAGGATTGTTAGAGAAGAAAGAGACTAGAATGACAGGGAAATCAGTCCTAGGAGACTCTCACCATCTCTTGAAGTCCTTTTCAAGGTCATGTTGTAACAACATGTAGCCTTTTCCCATCCCTTCTTCCTTGTCTCCTACCTTATTGTACTAAGTATATAATTAGACACACCCAGCTCCTACCTCAATATCCCACGTGCAGTCAATATTGGGGGGGTAGTGGCCTGGGTAGTAGGGAGTACTGAATGTCCCCTGCAACCCAGTTAGGTGACCTCCACATTCTGAAAGTCAAAAAACATGAGAAGCAGTGTGAGCATCCATAAACAGAGTTTAGATGAAAGACATAAGAAAAGACAGATTAAATGGATTCTTTTCAATGGAGCTTCCAAGTGAGAAGTCAAAGACACTGAAGTATTTCCCCCTAATTTCTAGAGTAATGATCTAAGGATCTGAAAATTCTGTGTGGTGGTTGGATACACCAAGGCTTTCATGGGCTTCCTTTAAAATAATCCTCAAAACCTAAGCGGCTGGTTCAACTTTACAGTCAGCAGATAAAGATCAACATCTGAAGACTGAAATTCTTAACCTTTTGTGTGCTATGGATCCCTCTGACAATCTGGTGAAACCCATTTCAGAATAATGTTCTTGA
This sequence comes from Myrmecobius fasciatus, assembly GCA_023553655.1. Lineage (NCBI taxonomy): Eukaryota > Metazoa > Chordata > Mammalia > Dasyuromorphia > Myrmecobiidae > Myrmecobius > Myrmecobius fasciatus. Next base: position 7,861 of record JAJPUD010026710.1, read on the forward strand.
AATGCATAAAAAACATATATTAAAATGCAGTTTTCAAAATATTTTCTTAAAAAAAAGTTCACAGACCCCAAATTAAGGACCCCTGCCATAGAGGCTTCAGTATTATATGTTTCAAATCATCCAACCTCTCCCTTAACCAGCATACCAGCCTCCACTTTCCCAAGCATCCTTGCTACTGAGGATTTTGATTGAATTCAGTAAGTATTTATTAAGCTCTGGGCACTGTTGGGAGTTGTTATAAAGACAAAAATATTCTCTCCCCTCTGAGGGGCTCACATTCTAATGGGGGAAGAGAAATGGAGAAGAGAGAGAAAGAGAACATACACATAAGTCAAAAGAAAATCTACAAAGTAAACTCAAAGTCATTTTGAGGGAGAGAAGCAAAAACAATTGGGAATATCAGGAAAAGCCTTATATAGGAGATGAAAACTGAGTTGAGCCTTGAAGAAAGGAGCTCAATATTCCAAGAGGCTGAGGTGAGGAGAAAGTAAATTAGTCATAAAGGACAACTCATGGAAAGTTATAGGGAAAAGCAACAAGAAATAAAAAGGAGAAGAGCATCTTCTGAGCAGAACCAGTGAGTGTATGAGAAGAAGTTATATGAAATGAATCTGATCCTATAATCAGGGAAGATAATATTTTGCATCTCTATTTGGGAAGCCAAAGCACAAAGCAGTTTGTGCTTTATCCTAGCTACAACAGGGAATCACTGAAGCTTCTTGAGCAGGGAAGGGATGTGGGCAGGAATGTTTTTTTAGAAATATCAATTTGGTAGCCACGTGGAAGGTGGATTAGAGAGTGGAAAAGCCTGAACAAAAATCAGCTTGTTCTGGCAAACAGGGTTAAGTGACTTGCTTAGAGTCACACAACTATTAAGTATCCAAGGCCGAATTAGAACCAGTATTGTATCCACTGTGCTACCCAAGAACCTGTCCCATTCCCTACAGGATACTAATATTACCACCACCTCAAACCCTTTCCTTACCCGTCATCTTGGACAACTGGAAGAATTTAGCCTTAAAACCTGGATGACGCCGGATAGTGTTGGTGATAAGTGTGATAAGCATGACATTCTGAGAGGAGAGGAAGGTCAGGTTGTAGGATGGAGGGTAAGTGCCACACAGCCTGTGAGATGGAAGGAAAGAGAGTTTGAGGGAAGAAGGGGCAGGTGAGCCACCAATGCATGCTTCCTACTTTAGAACTGGATCTTAACCTGATTCTAAATGTCAATATTTCAGGAGTCAGATCTAGAAAGTGACCACTGAGCAAAGCCCCCTAAACATAATCAGCACTCTACCACTATGCCTGACAACTGAACAGGGAGAGTATCTTGGCTTGGGGACTTTATTGATGAAATCACTTCTGAAATGTTTCCTGTTTGAGTTCTCAGAACATTATTCTGTGACTCATTCCAAATACTATGCCTGTTCCTTGCTTTAGACCAGAGGTTCTTAACTTTTGGGGAGTGTTTTGGGTCCCTTTAACAGTTGATTGAGGTCAACAGATCCCTTCTCAAAACAATGTTTTTAAACACTTAAAACACAGGGGATTGCAAAGAAAACCAATTAAATAGAAAAAGTTATCAAAAGCCCCAATTTGGAAGTTATTGAATGGCTTTTAGCTAAAAGCAATGCACAGCCTTCTGCACTATAAGATCAATACCTCAAGCTTAGCATGTAGATATTATCTCAGCACAGCAAATGAAATGTGTAAAGTTCTTTGTAGACATTAAAATGCCACATAAATGCTCACCAATGTGATCATTACATCTCACTATCTCCCTTTCAATTCTCCTTATGCTGCCCTGTTTTCCTTGCCTGTTTGTTACCTTTCCATCAAAGTATAGCAAGGGGCTTGAGGCCCAACATACTCACTGTACCACAGCACGAGGTTCCACAGGGCTCAGGGAGTCATATACCATGACCACATCACTCCCAATATCATCACATGGTGCAACATCAAAAGTTTGGAAGGTAAGGCTCAGTACCCGGTCAACATCTCCACGCAGTACCCACTGGCAGCGGGCACGTGCTGGGTAGGGACTGTCTGGGAATCCTGGGGTGGTGAAGTGGGTCACCTCATCAGCCCAGGCATGTAGGGAAAAGCTGCAGCTGTCTGCACAGAAGAGAATTTAAAATGAGAGAATTTGAGGGAGGGAACAATAGAGAGACAGGCAGAACAGATATAAAGAAAATATATATAACATGTACAAAATAAACATAGAATAATGAGGGGAGGATACTAGCAACCAGCAGCACATAGATCAGGAAAAGTTTAATGGCAAAAGACTATGAGCTGAGTCTTGAAAGAAACAAGATTCTAAGAGGTAATAGTGAGGGAAAAGGGCATTGGGAGATGCTTGGAAGATGGAGGATCTCACATAAGGAACAGCAAGAAGGTAGGTCTGGTGGAACAGCTAACTGTGGGAAAGGGAGTAATGTATTGTCAGAAAGGTAGACTGGCTCAATAATGATGGGAGGAAAAACAACTTTAAAAGACTTCAGTACTCTGATCAAAGGAATAATCAAATAATTGTACCTTCAAAAGATTGATGACGAAATGCACCACCCACCTCCTGATTAAAAGCTCATAAATTTGTTACAGAAAGAGACTTGTATTCTCAGTCATGAACCATGTGCTCACTTTCTTGCTTGAATATGTAAATTTGTTACAAGAAAGAACTTCTATTTGGGAAAGAGGGTGAGTTAATGGGTTAAAAAAAAGAAAGAACCTCAATTAAACATTTTTAAAAGCCTGAAGAAGATAAAAAGTGCAAATGGGGACACAAACCAAACAATTTTATAAAATTTTATATATTTTACAAAAAAGAAGTTTGATTTCCAAACACAATTCTTTTTCTTGTTCTTTGTACAGTGAAAGATTTGTGTTTACTTTGAAAGACTTAAGAACTTTGATCGGTGCAATGTAGTAACCAACCACAATTCCAAAGGACTGATGATGAAGCATCCAATCAACTCCAGACAGAGAGATGATGAGAGCTTCTGGTATAGAAAGAGACATGTTTTTAGACTTGGCCAACGAAGGAATTAGCTTTGCTTAAAAGGGTTTTGCTTTTCTTTTTTCAATGGAGGAAAGTGGGAGAGAAAGTAAATTTTTGTTTGTTGAAAAAAAAAAAGATTTAATTTTTTAAAAAGAGTCCTAATCATTGTGACCAACCACAATTCCAGAGGACTAATGATGAACCATGTCACTCCACTCCTGACAGAGAAAAAATGGATTCAAGATGCAGATGAAAGATACATTTTAAATCAGATCAATGTGGGAATCTGTTTTACTTGACTATGCATATTTGTTACAAAGCTTTTTGTTTTACTTTACTTTCCTTGGGGTGGAGAAAGAAAGTAAATACTTGCTAACTGAATAAAAATTAAAGTTAAAAAAAGAAATGCTTGAATTTTTTTATTTTTATAATGAAAAATTAATTTTTAAAAAATCATGAACTATATACAAAACTATTTATAAAAGCTCTTTTTTTGGTGGCAAAGAATTGGAAACTGAAAAGATGCCCATAAATTGAGGAATGGCTGAACAAGTTATGATGTATGAATGTGATGGAATACTACTTGTACTGTAAGAAATGATGAAGGGGATGGTTTCAGAAAAACCTGGAAAGACTTGTAGGAACTGATGCAAAATGAAATGAGACTCACCAGGAGAATGAACAAGGTACATAGTAACAGCAATATTGTAACAATAATCAACTGCAAAAGACTTAGTAACACTAATGCAATGATCCATGACAATTCCAAAGGTCACAAGAAGCAAAATGCTATCCATCTCCAGATAGGTGCGGATTGAAGCATATATTTTTTTTCCTCTTTATTTTCTTGCCTTTCCCTTTTCCCTCCCATCCCCCTTCTCTTCCCCCCCCCCCCCCCCGCACCATGGCTAATGTGAAAATATGTTTTGTAAAACTTCATATAGATAGTGTCACTTCTCGAAAGGGAGAGAGAAAATTTGGAACTGAAAATAAATTTTTAAGACAAAACAAGATATGGGAGAAGGGAATTAAAGTAAACTAGAGTCAGGTCAAGAAAGAATTTAAAAGGCAAAGAAAGTTCATCTTTGATCCTAAAAATAGGATCAAGAAACAGCCATTGACATTTGCTAAGAAAGGGAGAGATATAATCATACCTGTAGTATGGGAAAATCACCTTGAATAGCTTTGTGGAGAATGGATTAGAGTATGGACAAACTTGAGCCGGGGAGAAAAAATAGCAGCTCATTGTACCAATTCAGGAAAAAATATATTAAGGGTGAAGTAGGGTGTGTGGCTAAATGAGTAAAGAAAAGAAGATAGATGTTAAAAAATGTTTGTAGAAAGGACAAAATTTGGCAGCTCTATTAAGAAACAGAAAGTGTAGCAGTCTTTAAAGAAATCAATGTGGATTTGCAGGGAACTCAGTGACCACCTTAATTTAAAAACAAACATGTATATAAAGGAGACCAACATTCCAAATACATCAAAATATGCAAAGCAGTACTTTGAGTACCATAGAAATAAAGAACTAAATACAAAGTAGTTGCACATTGGCTGGGAAATGACTAAACAAACTGTCATATATGAATGTGAAGGAACATTACCAACTCTAACAATGAATGTGAAAAATTCAGAAAAGCATAGAAAGATATATACCCTGATACAGAATGTTATAAGCAGAACCAGAAAAACAACATACACGATGAACACAACAATACATATAGAAAAAAACAAAAAACACACTGGCTTCTATATGAATTATAATAAAGAAGTCTGACCCTAATTGGAAAAATGCTCTCCTTTACAGGGGTGGGTTATAATGGGTATGGAATACATAGTATAAACTGTCAAGCACAAATGATGTGTTGACTGGTTTTGCTAAACTGTCTTTTTTTTCCTCTTTATCCTTTAATACAAGAGATGACTCAGGGTGGGGTAAGGGATATATTTATAAAAGAAAATAATTAAAATAAATATTTAAAAATTAAATGTAAAAATGAGAGAGAGACAAAGAAAGAATGAACACAAGAGAAAGCAAGAGCAAGTGAGCAAGAGCAGTGTGATACAGCAAAAAGAATACTAGATTTGAACTCAGGCTCCCTGTGCTCAAAGTGATTAATTTTTCTGGGTCCCAAGTGCTCACCAGTAAAATGAAGCAGTTAGTTTAGTTGACTTGGAAGGTCCCTTCCACCTCTAAGTATGTAATCCTATCCTGCAATCATAAATAGCCATAGATGAATACATAAGAGGAACATGTGCTATAAGAATAGAATATGGAGTATTAAACCCAGAATGAGTTGAAGTCAAAAAATAAATATTAAGAACAATAAGAAAGGCTGCTTTTTAAAAAAGCTAAAGAGGATGAGAGAAAAACAAGTAACTAAGACTGTTGTTTTGGTAGACAGATTAATGATTATGGACAATAAAACAGAAGAATTATTTGATGCTCTCTTTACTTCTAGTTTTTTTTTTTCCTTCCTACCAAGAAATATGATTAGGAATGACAGGATGGAAATAACTAACAAAGGGTTGAAATCAAAGATAAGTGAGGAGATGCTAAAAGAGCAACTAAATGACGAGCTCATTAAAGCTCATCACCAGATAATCACATCTGAGAGCACTGAAAGAACCAGCAAATACAAATGTTGAGTCTCTATTAAAAATAATCTTTGGAAAAAGTGAAAAGAAAAGTAATATTGCAGTTCAAGAGACAGAAAATTTCTCTCAACACCCCCACCCAAATTTCAAAACAAAAACACAATAAAGTAGTTTTGAAACTAAAGGCTAGTGAGCTTGAGTACAATTAATTTTACAATTCTAGAAAATATTATTAAAGAGATGGGGTATGGTTAAAGAATATGAACAGAAATTTTCAGATGAAACTAAAGCCATTTCTAGTCATATAAAAATGCTCTAAATTACTATTAGTTAGAAAAATGCAAATTAAGACAACTGAGATACTTCACATATCAGATTGGTTAAGACAGCAGGAAAAGATAATGATAAATGTTGGAGGGAATGTGGGAAAACTGGGACACTAATTAATGCATTGTTGGTGGCACTGTGAAATGATCCAACCATTCTGGAGAGCAATTTGGAACTATATCCAAAGGGGTATCAAACTGTGCATACCCTTTGATTCAACAGTGTCTCTCCTAGATCACTATTCCAAATAAGATCATAAAAAAGGGGAAAGGACCTACATGTACAAAAATGTTTGTAACAGCCCTTTTTGTAGTGACAAGGGAATTGGAAACTGAGTGGATGCCCATCAGCTGGGGAATGACTGAATAAGTTATGTTATATGAATGTTATGGAATATTATTATTCTATAAGAAATGATGGGCAGGCTGATTTCAGAAAAGCCTGGAAAGACTTACATGAACTGATGCTGAGTGAAGTGAGCAGAACCAAGAGAAGAATGCATACAGTAACTAGAACATTGTGTGATAATCACCTGTCATGGCCTTGGCTTTTCTGATTCAAGATAATCCCAAAAGATTTGTGATAGAGAGCACCACCAGCATCCAAAGAGAGAACTATGGAGGCTGAATGTGGATGAAAGCATAGCATTTTCTACCTTTTTTTTTTGGCTCATTTTTTTTTTTCTTGTTCATGGTTTTTTTCCCTTTTGGTCTGATTTTTCTTGCACATAACAAATATGGAAATGTGTTTAAAAGGATTGCACATTTTTAACCTATCTCAGCTTGCTGTCTTGGGGAGAGAGGAGATAAGGGAGAAAAATTTGGAGCACAAATTCTTACAAAAATGAATGTTGAGGGGTAGCTAGATGGTACAGTGGATAGAGCACTGGTCCTAAAGTCAGGAGAACCTGAGTTCAAATCAGACCTCAGATACTTAACACTTTTCATCCTGAACAATTTAACCTCAACTGTCGCAGGAAAAAAAAATGTTGAAAATTATCTTTACATGTATTGGGAAAAAATAAATTTTTAAAAAGAGAGATAGGGTATGAGCACTGAGAAAGGGAAGCAGTCAGTGATCACAAAAAACAAACATAACTGCATCAAGAACAGACTGTGCCAAACTAATTTTCTTTTTTGATGAAGGGAATATGTCCTATAAAATTCTGCAAGGATCTGTCCTAGATGCGGTCTTTCTTAAGATTTTTATCAGTGCCTTGGATAAAAACACAGTTAATACACTTATCAAGTTGTCAGATAACACAAAGCTAAAAAGGATCATTACATGATGAATAAAAGAACTGAGATACAAAATGATTGGCTAAAATAGCCAAATAAAATATGATGAAATTTAATAATCACCAAGACCTACACTTGAGTTCAATCAACTGTACAAGATGGGGAAATACGACTGGACAACAGTTTTATAAAGTTTTTAAACTGCAAGCTCACCATGAATCATAAAGTAGCCCAAATAAAACTGATGCAATCTTAGGTTGCAATCATCGAAATATACCATCCAGAGATAAACAATCATCATAACTATTCTGTGCAACTTGGCCAGGCCACATCTGAAGTTGTGGGTCTGCTTCTTGGCACCACATTTTAGGAAGCACATAGACAAACAAGAGCAAGTCTAGACAAGAGTGACCAGGGTGGAGTGAGAACTAAAGACCATGCCACAGAAGAATAACTAGTGATTTACTTGGTTTTTTTTTCTTTCTCATGTTTTTTCCCCCATTTTGATCTAATTTTTCTTGTACAGAATAATGAATATGGAAATGTTTAGAAGAAGTGCACTATCTAGAGGAATGAGGGAGAAAAAAAATGGAACACAAGGTTTTGCAAAAGTGAATGTTGAAAACTTATCTTTACATGTATTTAGAAAAATAAAAAGCTATTATTTTTTTAAAAGGAAGAATAATTAGAAATTAGAAATGTTCAGTCTGAAAAAGAAGAGAAGTAAGGTATATATGGTAGCTATCATGAAGTACGTGAATGGGTACTGCATGAAAGAAAAATTTAAATAAGAACAACAAGTATAATATGCAGAGGTAGATTTTAATAAAACTGATAGAAGGAATGGAGGGGGGGGGGTGTTCCTGTCTATACCCAGAGGGAAAACTGATTGTGTCTGAATGCAAACTGAAACAGTCTCTCTCTCTCTCTCTCTCTCTCTCCCCTTGTTTTGTTTTGTTTTTTTTGACCTTTCTTTTTATTAGGATGAGAGCTCTGCTTTCTTTTGCAGCATGGCTTTGGTGGAAATGCTTTGCATTTAAAAAAAAAACTGATAGAAACAAAGATTTCCAACAGTAAATACGATCTAGAAGTGAAAAACATTCATTCAGCACCTACTCTGTGCTATCTGGAGATACAAAAATAGACAAAAACAACGTCTGTTCTCAAGGAACTCTCACACTCTCTAATAGGGGACAACAG
>JAJPUD010026712.1:0-16223 GCA_023553655.1 Myrmecobius fasciatus
TTTTTTAAACAATATGTATTTTTTAAATTGCACATAAAAACATTTTTTAGCATTTGCTTTTTTTAAAAAATTTGACTTCCATATTCTCTAAGACAAGCAATTTGATATAGTATATAGAAGTGCAGCTATGTGAAACATTTCCATATTGGTCCTGTTGTGAAAGAAAACGTAGGACAAAATAATCCAAGAAAAATATGGAAAGTTTAAAAAGTATGCTTTGATCTACCTTTTTTTCTGGAGATAGATAGCATTTTCCATCGTTAAGTCTTTTGAAATTGTCTAGATCATTGTGTTACTAAGAATAACCAAGTTATTCATAGTTGATCATCATAGAATATTGCTGTTATTGTGTGCATTATTCTCCTGTTTCTGTCCACTTTGTATCAGTTCATAAAAGTTTTTCTAGGTTTTTCTGAAACTATCCTTTGTCACTTCTTACCCTATTCTATGTCCTCCTTCCCCCTTCTCCCAGTTTATTCTTCTTTTTTACCTCATGATTTTATTTTTTTAGATAATCATACTATTATAGTCACTTCACATGCCTGCTCTGCCTCTAACCTTTTGACTGCCCTTACTGATAAAATTTTTAGGAGATATAAGTATCATCTTCCCATGTAGGAATGTTAATAGTTCAAAACTTACTGCCTACCTTATGATCTTTTTTTTCTGTTTATTTTTTTTTTTTGAGTCTTTTTTTTTGCCTATCCTTGAGCACCTTAAGCAGTTTCACCAGGGTTCCCCCTCCCCTGTGGCTCTAGTTAACTAGTGCTCCTTCTTGTTCTGGAACTGTGACACAGAATTGAATATGAGTAATGTAGCAGAGTCCTATCTCCAGTGCTAGTAAAGAGTTGCCTGTAATTTCCTCACTGGTTGTCTGACTTCCTTACTGTCTTTGGGATGAGAGCTCTGGAAGTCACTGTTGCTGATTCACTTTCCCCCACAGTTTGCTATTGGCTTATCATGAACTGTATTCCCTCTCATCCCAATGAGACAGACTTTTCTTGCTGATCTTCTAACCTATCTTATACAGGAAAATTATTTCACTCTAATCTTTTGTTGGTTTTGCCAGTCCAGAATTTGTTTTGAGATGTTATTTTAACATTTTTTCAAGGGGAATTTCAGAAAGCTTAGATGAGTTTCTATCTTTATTCCATCATCTTGGTTCCATGTCCCCCTAACATGCATTTTCAAAACTTTATGGAATATACTTTTTACATACTTTGAACGATTTATGCATAAGCCTTCTGACAAGAAGCTTTCCATTTTCTAGGGCAGCAGGATTACTGAAATTCAATATCTGAAAAGGTTTATGAGCTTTCTGCTATCTCTTTCCTGGTCTTTGTGTCTTAAGATTTTTGTTGACAATGTACCTTGTCATTTTTTGGTTCCTATTCAGCCTAGTACTAAATACTTGATTGTTATGGTTGGGACTTTGCCACTAAATTCTGATTTCAGTTTATACTTCTTCTGATACTATGGGTTATTCATCCAGGAATGTATTCAAGTAATTCTACTGTAGCACCAGACTTTCCATCCACATCTTTTCAAATGCTATGGGAAACAAAAATATACAACATTTTGAAAAATACATAAAAGTATATTAGGAATATTTAACCTAGTACAAGTATTCAAACAGGTTTTTTCAAGGACATTGATACTATACATAAAGAACATCTTTATTAAATAAACTGAATTCCTAAGGACTTAGGATCATAGAATTTCAGAAATGGAATTAACCTTAGATCATTTGGTCGATTCATTTCATTTTTGTAAACAAAGAAATTGAGTTTCCTAGAAGTTAAATAAGTTATTTACGGTCACACATATGATTAGTGGAAGGTCAGTGACTAGAATCCAGATCTCTTGAGTCTTGGTCTAGTATTCTTTGTCCTGTCAGTTACATATAGATTTTTATTTTTGCCTTTACTTTTTTCTTTTTTTTTCTTTTCTCTTTCTTTTCTTTTTGTTTTTATATAGATACATTTCATTGGTATAGAAATATAGAAAATTAGCTGAGAAGAAATTACATTTACCATTGAAAATGAATTGCCCAGGGTCACACACCCAGGATATATCACAAATATTTAATAGATTTCATTGCACTGGGACTAAGCTGTGTTGAAGTAGATTGTGCTAGGGGATTAGAAAAAAAAATCTCATTATGGTGATAACTTTGATATCTATTAACAAATGCTGTTACAGCTATTATGAATGTAAATTTTTTTCATTTGCCTATAGTTTGTGTTCTGATAACATTTTTAGGGAGAAGTAAATCTAACTTGGGCTGGACTCCTCTTCATTTGGCATGCTATTTTGGACATGGACAAGTAGTACAAGATTTGTTGGAGGTATATTTATGGCTTTTTATTTTAAAGACATGCTTGGTAGTTTATAATAAATATTTTTATTATTACTTTAATAGTATTTTATTTTCTCAATTACACATAAAGACAATTTTACATTCATTTAAAAAATTTTTGAGTTCCAAGTTTTCTGTCTCCTTCTCCTACCTTTCCCTTCCCTAAAATGGAAAGCAATTTGATATAGGTTTAGCAAATATTTTTGAAATGTCCTTATAGAAGGAGAGTAAAAATGTATTTTAGTTAATAATAATACTAATAGTTGCTTTTTAAAATTTAACCAGATCATAAGATGTCTTATGATTGTTATTAAGAATCTTACTGGTTCTGTAATAATAATTTAAGGTTATCTGAATATAATAATCTTCTTGAGTTTTCAATGAATAACTTTATTGTATGAAACTAATTTAAAACATAATTATTTTTGTGTACCAGAAGATTTTCATGATTTCTGCAAATATTTCCAAAATAATTAAAGAAGAAATAGGTTATTTTTTTTAAAACACTGCAAACTGGAGGTGAAGTTTTGAAAATGTAAAGTATTCATGCAATGATCTAAATTATTGAGCATCCTGTAATATGTGAGGCACTGTTTTATCAATTTTTTTTAGCATAAGTTAGAATTTTACATTCTTTCCTGCTTTAGATACAAAATAACTCAAGTTGTACTTTCTATTTTTTCCTATCTCAATGTATATTTTAACCTTTGTTAGTCATTTGTTTTTATTCAGTGGGTTAATTGCTCTGTAAGAAGTATTAAAGTAATAAATGGTGTCATTACAGAATTTCTTTAGTTTGTGAAGTATTTGATCCATAAAAGTCCTATTCTAGTGTCACATCATGATATTGAATGCAACCCTAGTTTCTCAAATGCTATGATAGTAGAGTATAATATCTGGCAAGTTTTACCATGTTCAAAAGCTTTTCGTATGGTACTGACAGCAGACGATTTTTGAGGACCAGACTAACCAAGTATGAAGAGGCTCCTCCCCCAGAGGCTGGCCACTTAGTAATGAATTCTTCTGCCACGACAATCTGTGAAATGAAGTAAAATACAAAATTATTCTCATTCCTGTGAGCCCTCCTTCTTTATTTGTGTAGTGACAACAGCAGAGTGATGGGCAAGGAGGGAAATAATGCTAAGAATCATATAATTCTTAGGCCAATGGTAAGTGCTAACTCTTTGTTCTCTCATTGTAAGCTCCTTATGTAGCAGCAAAGAGTCATGTACTAGCATTTGGGAGTAAGGAGATTAGGAAAGGGTAGAAAACCTTTTGCAGAGGACCTTTTGATTTGAACTGAGTCTTAAAGGAAGCCAGGGAAACTAGGACAGAGCTGAACAACAACAAATGTTTAAAAATTATTAAATAGATTTATATATAGAAAAGAAGGTGACTTGTATAGCATGCTGCATTATTAACCACATGCCAGGAAACAGAAATATTTTCTATTGCTTTAAAGCTTTTCTTTCTTTAAGTGCTTATATTTGAGGCACTGAGAATACAATGATCAAAAACAATTTAACTGCCACTTTCCAGAATATTAGACTCTAATGGGGTTGGGGAGTTCATATAAAAAAAATAGACTATGATAAGAACAAATGATAGAGTTAAAGTGCTCTAAGAAAAAAAAATTGAGTAGAGATTAGTGAAATGTTTCATTAAATAAGTGGCATCTCAGTTGCTTCTTAAAAAAAATGTAAAAAGATACAAATGAGAAGGGAACATTGTATTCCAAGAATGGGAAGTAACATATTGGAAATGTATAGAAGTGAGACTATAGGACAGGATTATGAATAGTTAATAGTTCTGTTTTGGCTGCAGTATAAAATACATGAAATGGAGTAAAATAAAACTATAGAGGTAGATTGGATCTGAAGTGCAGAAGAACTTAAAAATTCTAGACCAATGAAGGCTTCTCTATTTTATTCTATAGGAAATAAGTCTGCTGTACTTAGTTTATCAGTATATTTGTTCATTATTAGCAATCCCATGATAAACAATTATTAATAAATTATTGACAATTTATTTGATAAATCTAATGCTATCTTAGAAGATTTCCTAAAGGAAGATTTCTCCTCTGAGGTCACAATTATATAAGATTCTCTGCAGAATATATAAATAGAGATTATCATTTTTTTATTTTTTATTTTCAAAACCAGATTACCTTTTTTTTTTTAAACTGAGGCAATTGGGTTAAGTGACTTGCCCAGGGTCACACAGCTAGGAAGTGTTAAGTGTCTGAGACCAGATTTGAACTCAGGTCCTTCTGACTTCAGGGCTGGTGCTCTATCCACTGCATCACCTAGCTGCTCCCCAGATTACCTTTTTGACAACTTTCTGATCAATTAGCAGTTAGCTGGCTCAGTGAATAGGATACTGGATATGGAGTTAGGAAACTGAGTTCATAGTACTTCAAAATCTGTAAAATGGGAATGATAATAATAGCATCTACCTCCCAAGGTTCTTCTGAGGATAAATTTTAAGAAATAAGATTTATAAGATTTTTCATATCCTAAAGTACTTTATAAATGCTAGCTGTTATGATCATCACCAAGACATTAGGTAGAAACATGTTCACCAAGGAGTTTGTCATTGTCAGTGAGGAGATCTAGTACAGTACAAGTCAAAGAAGTATTCCCTTTAAAGTGGTATAATCTTCCAGATGCTCCTATTTTCAGATGACTCAACTTTGGAACACTGCAGAATCTCTTTGATAAGGGCCATGACTATTCAAAAGACTGACTTAACTAATCATTAGTGAAGGAAGAAACCAATTAAAAGAAGAAAACCTGTTACCCAGAGGATAATATGAAATTTCTCAATTGAGCTTGTCCATTTGTGTATGTGTATATAGATAAAGATATCTGTAAATATCTTTATGGAAAAATAAATATCTCTGGTCTGACTTTAGCAAATGGGTTATGATTTAAGCCCAGAAAATAGTAGGAATAAGAGAAAAGAAGGCTCATTTCATCTTTGGGAAAAGGCAAAATTATTTTTATTTTTAATGACTATTATTATTTAATGACTCAATTTCATCCCTAGAACAAAGGACTGTCTTTTAAATACCATCACTCTTCCGATGTTGTCTTATGGCCATGAGTCATGGCATATTACAGTCTCTTAGGATTTGAAATTGTGGATCATCCTAAGGGTAATGGAAATGTGCATAGTGGGTGCTAGCAGGCTCTAGCACCTTATTAAAAATAAATTACAAAGAGGAAATTGTATAAAGTATGCCAAAGAAATGTAACATTTAACAGGAGATGAGATGGTCATGAGGAATGATAACTGCTCTGTTAGTGTCCTTGTAGTGTCAAGAGAAAGCAAGTTGGATGGATGCCCTCTGGAGAACAAATGGAGGGCATTTCTGCACAAGTCACAACAAGGTGGGCAGGCAGATCAGGATCCCAGCATGCATTGGTGGAAATACCCATTTTAAATTCATAGGCCCACTGGAGTATTTGAGAAGAAATGGAGACTCAGTAAATGATTTTGAGTAGGGGAGTCATGTGATAACTGTGATATAGTAGGAAGATAATTGGCAGCTATGTGAATAATACATTGAGTTTATGCTTTGTAGCTTATTTGTTGTGTGGTTATAAAAAGGCACTTTGTTTTTATGAGCCTTAGTTCCCCACCTGTAAAATGAGGGGGATTAGAGTAGATTAGATTTTAGAAATAGAGGCAGATAGACTGGTTTACATGTCTAGTATAAATAGTTCAGGCACAAGGATCTGAATTGGAATGATAGCATAGTGAATAGAGAAAAGTACAAAAGTATGAAAATTGATAATTCTGTCTGTATGTAATTGAGTTTTTTGCATTCCTACATATTTTTGTAATCCTTATGTATTATATTTTATGTGTTTAAATAGGATTCACCAGACTGTCAAAGGGTCCAAAATATAAACAAAATTGAAAAACCCTGCTTTAGAAAGACAAATTCTTTAAACAAGATCATTGAATGCAATTATGCTCTTTATCCATTGACTATTTTTTGACTGCTTCTTACTAAGACTTTAGTCATGTCTTCTGCTGGGAGTTATTTTCTTCTTTTTCTACATCTTGAAATTCTTCAGTCCTTTAAGATTCTCGGAGAAGATCATCTCATCCTTAAAGACTTCCCTGGTCCCAATAGGAATGAATAATCTTTCCTTCCTCATACAAGTAGCATTTTGTGTTTCTTTTTTTCATACTTATAGTATTTATTTTTCTTATAGTTGTCATATCCCTTATTAGGTTTTAAGCTTCATGATGACACAATTATTTTTATTTTTTTTTTGTAACCCACAATGTTCTGTAATAGAATCACATATTTACATTTGGAAGAGAACGTAGAGATCATCTAGTCTAGCTCCCCCATTGTACAGATGAGGAAACAGGTCTAGAGCAAGTAAGTGGCTTCAAATCTGGGTCCTATGACTCCTAATCCATCATTCTTTTCATTTTAGTTGTACCATGCTGTGGAGATTTAATATAAATGAGTTTGGGATTGAATTATTTTGACTTTTGTTTATTTATTGAAATATTAAAGTTTTATTTTTTAATTTCTAGGCTGGTGCAGAAGTAAATGTGTTAAATGATATGGGAGACACTCCACTTCATCGTGCAGCATTTACAGGACGAAAGGTAAAAATAGATTTTGGACATCTGTATGTGTATGTCACTCCATATGCACAGTATGACTTCATTTATGTGTTTGTTCTGTATGTGTGACATGAAAATATGAACCTTCCAAATTTTGATATTTTATGTTATATCTAAAGACTAAAAATAAGGGTTATTATACTATAGAAGGGAATAACTCTTAAGCAAATTCATTAGTCTGAATTATTTTTCAGAGTTAGATAATAGTAAAGTTAAAGGACCTTAGAATTTGTTTAATTTGTCCTTTCAGTTAATGCAACTATAAGGAACTATGACAAATGATCATTAAGTCTAAATATTGCTAATGATCAGGAGCTTGTTTCCTTTTGGGACAGCACCAATCATTATTAGGATTAAGTTATAAAGTGTTCTTTCTTATATTAAGGGACAATTTGACTTTTTTTGTCCCAGTTTTATTTTCTATAATAATTTAGAATACATTTATTCCCTTTTTACATGCAGCCTTTCAGATTTTTGAAGATAATTACCATATTGACCTGGGTAGTTAGGTGGTGGAGTAGATAGGGTGCAGGTCCAGTCAGGAAGGCTCATCTTTGTGAGTTCAAATCTCAAACACTGTAGTCAACTTCAAACACTTAATAGCTGGATGATCCTGGTCAAGCCATTTAACTCTGTTTATTTTTGTTCCTCATCTGTAAAAAGAAGTGTAGAAGGAAATTACAAATCACCAAAGGATTTTTGTCTAGAAAATTCCAAATGTGGTCAAAAAGAATCAGATATGATTGAAACAATTGAACAACAATATCATATTCATTTATAATTTCATGTATTGAGAAAATTATTCATCTTTTAACTTATAAGAGATTCTATGCTGAATTTATATTTATACATACACATTTGTGTATCTGTAGGTGTATATACACATATATGTGTTTGTGTGTATATATATATGTATATATATATATATATATATTTAAAATTTATATATATAAATACTCGGAAGTAGCACTTTGTGAAAGCATTAATATGTGACTGTTGAAAAAAATGTATATAATTTTATGGAATTGAATATGTTGAGTAATTAAAACATTTTCAGAAATGATTATCTGAATGCCACTTTATCCTAATGAATATAAAAGAGATGTATTAAAATTCCTCAGTGGGTAGAGTACTGGACTTGGAATCAGGAAAATGAGTTCAGATTCTGCCTCAGACACTTACCAAGTATAAGATATCTTGACCAAATCATTTAACCTGTCTTATCCTCTATTTCCTCATCTGTAAAATGGGGATAATAATAACTTCTGTATGCCAGTGTTGTTGTGAGGATATAATGAGGTAAAATTTGTAAAATTTGCAAACCTTACAGTACTATATAAATGTTGTTTTTTATTATTATAGCAGATATTATTGACCCAAGAAATTCTAATAAACTTATGTTTCCTTTTTAGATTTGGTATATGACTAGTGTTCAACAACAATAAGTATCATATGCTCCAGATGCTAATAGTCAATATTTAGGATTAATACAACTGTATGAAAACTGATTCTTGTAATGTTAATAGTTTATAAGATTGATCAAGAAAGAAAGAATCATAAAAGTCTAATTGTGTCCCTTATGAATATTTCTGACATTTATATTTAGATAACCTTTTAGGTAAAATTGGATGTTAGCTGAGTATTAAAAATAAATTGTGATGTGCTTAAAGATATATTTTTGTTTATTTTGTGAAATATTTCCTAATTATTTTTGAGTTTATTTCTTCCATCCTAAGAAGTATTGCATGTGGTCAGTTGACTGTATGTTTGACTCTGTTATAAGCTACTGACATTGCTTTGTTCTTTTAAAATTGTTTTAAAAAAATCTGTTTTCAATTCCAAGTTCTTTCTTTCCTTCTCTTTTCCCCCATCCCCATCTATCAGGAAGGCAAAAAAATAAAAAGTATCATAAATATTTATAGACATGCAAAACAGATTTCTTCACTAGCCATGCTGTACATGGGGGAAAAGGCAAGAAAAAAAAATAGAAGAAAGTATGCTTCAATTTGCACCCTAAAACTATCAGTTCTCTTTCTGAAAGTGGATTGCATGTTTTGTTGTAGATAAATCATATATTTTGGGTCCATTATCTCGTTAGTCTAAGTGTAGAACATAATCCAATTATGCTTTTTCATTTTGTATGCTTCTTATCCATACCTTTTAAAAAAATCCTGTATAGAGAAATCATTCAGTGCTTGTTTTAGAGTGTTTTTAATAATTTGTGCATATACATCCAGGACTTAGGCTACTTATTTCTTAATCTCTCACTCTTATTACATAAATGGCTCACTTTTCTATTCCACATTTTCTGAGATGTCTTTTATATCATTAGCCTTTTTCATAATACACTAGAGCCTTGAACAAGATGCTGCATCTCTTGGCTCTCAATATTTTTGCTTACTGTCCCTTGTGCCTAGAAGATGTCTGTCTTTCGTTATCTTCCTCTGGGCTTCCTTTGAATTAATCCTGCCAGCTCCAGGAAGCCTTTCTTGAGTCTTCTTAATTCTAGTTCTTTTCCTTTGTTGATTATTTCTTATTTATTTTGTTTGCATATCCTCTTTGTTTTAGCTTGTTTGTACATAATTGTTTATGTGCTGTTCTGCCCATTAGATTGCAAGCTCCCTGAGAGCAGAGATTTTTTTTTTTGTTTGTTTTGTTTTTCTTTATATCCCCAGAGCATAGTAGACTGTCTAGTATGTAGCAGGCAGTTAATAAATGCTGATTGCTTGACTGACTGATTGCATCTACTTTTACTAACTCTGGTTTTATTTTGTTTTATTTTTGCCCTTTGTCACCTTTAATTTCCGATTCCTTTGAGATTGTGTTGTTACGTAACTTGTGATTATATGGAATCCTTGAAAGAGTATTGATATTATAATGATGAGCTTTTGCAGCAGGAAGTTGCTTACAGTCAATGATATTACTACATGATTTCATAAATGTGCTCCTGACCAATATATTCAACTATGGGTTTCAATCAATGTTCATCTGTCCAAAGTATCCATACTGAAGTGTTAGCTCAGTGGACTTTTCCTTTATTCACATGTTTTCATCTGGGTAACATATTCTTTGTCATTTTATATAGTAGATAAAAGAATGACCTTGGAATCGGGAAGACCTAGAGTCAAATTTGGCCTCTTATACTAGTCGTGGCTTTTTAGTGTGCCAGAAAATTCTCTTAAGATTTTACTTTATAGTGGAATTGATGATCTGCATCATTTCAGCGAGTTTCTATTATGGAAGTTATCTAAACCACTGAATTACAAGTCTGGATTTTTCTTCTCTGGGGTGGTAGTTATTTCTTTCTTGGTTTTGCCTCTTTTTATGATTTATTTTTTTAAATAATTTTTAAAAGTTTGTTCTTTTGTTCTTAACAAACATCAATTAGCACGAGCATTTCTGCATGCAAAGATGAGTAGGTAATATACATATTAAACTTTAAATCTGTTGTGAACAGCTTGCCTCCTTTTTTAAAGCATAGTCTGCATTCATTATTTGTTTCAGAATGTTTTACTTGTTTGTGTATTGCTTTGAAACTCCCTTTATTAGGATATGAACAGACAATTTTCAGGCAAAGAAATAAAAGACATTTCTAGTCCAATGAAAAAATGCTCTAAATCCTTATTGATTAGAGAAATTCAAGTTAAGATAACTTGAGGTACTATTTTACACCTCTCAGATTGGCTTAGATGACCAAAAGAAATAATAAAGAATATTGGAGGGAATATAGGAAAACTAAGACTAATACATGGTTGATGAAATTGTGAAATGTTCCAACCATTCTGGAGAACAATTTGGAATTATGCTCAAAGGGTCATAAAACTGTATATATCCTTTGATCCAGCAGTCTCACTACTGGATCTGTATCTCAGATCATTAAAGAGGAAAAAGGACCCACATGTGCAAAAATGTTTGTAGCAGCCTTTTTTGCCATAACAAGGAACTGGAAATTGAGTGGATGCCCCTAGTTGAGGAATGGCTTATAAGTTATGATATATGAATGTAATGGAATACTATTGTTCTATAAGAAATGATGAGCAGGATGATTTCAGAAAAGCCTGGAAAGACTTACATGAACTGATGCTAAGTGAACTGAGCAGAACCAAGAAAACATTATACATAGTAACAAGAATATTACATGATAATCAACTGTGTTAGTCATGGCTTTTTTCAACAATGAGGTCATTTAAGGCAATTCTAATAGATTTGTTTTGAAAAGTGCCATCCACATTCAGAGAGAGAGTTATAGAGACTGAATGTGGATCAAAGCATAATATTTTTATCAGTATTTATGAATGGTCCCTTTAAGCAGAAGATAACTATATCTCTAGTTGATTTATTCATAAATTTTTAGTTTTATTCTTCCCTCACTAGTTTGTCAGTCAACAAGTACTTATTAAGTGCCAATTACATTCCAAGCACCTTGCTTAGAGAATATAAAGAGGCAAAAAACAGTTCTTGTTATTAAAGAGCTCACAGTCTAATGGGAGAGACAACATGAGAACAACTATGTACGGTAATTGTACTTGGAGGACATATTGGAAATAATCAGCATAAGGAAGACACTTGAACAAGAGGAATTAGGAAAGGCTTGTTGTAGAAGATCTGAAGAGATGAAATTTCCTAATTCTTCAAAGTGACTTCTCTAGTGTTGTCTTCTTCATTTTCACACTCTACCCATTTCAAGACAAGAATGCAGTAGCAACAACTGGGATCCCATGTTCTCTTAGTACACCTGCTTTGACAGGAAAATGAAATTCCATCTTTCCTCTTTGACTAGCTTCTGGTAACAACTGCTCCATGTGAAACTATGAGTTGAGTCATTAGACTAATAACCTTTTTTGGATCTATAAGGTTTAATATGCACATGGTACACATATTGGTGCCCGATATGCCCTTAGACAACTTCCTGAATAAGGTTCATTATTTGATAGTTTAGAAATTCATGCAAGGAAATTGTCTAATTCCATTAAGTCTAAATAGTTCAATCTTACACGTAGATGTACCCTAAAAGTAATGTTTAGAGGACAGCTACGTGGCACATTATTCCCACATGCTTGGGAATTCCAAAGCTGTCCTCCTATTTTGAGTAGGGTACCAGAAATTTTTTGCCTAAGTAATACTTTAGGTGGAATAACTCCTTTTTAACCTAACCAATTCATTTTGTTTGGATCTTTGTGAATGCCTAGACTTGGTCTAAAATATAAACTTTGTGTTTGGATCCATAGCTCTTTGAATCTTTGCCAAGAGTCTGTAAGATGCCAGAAATTTTGACAGGCAATAAATCAGTGGATATGAGTTGGTACAACTTTAGGGCCAAACTAGTGTCACACTCTTTTCCCCTACTAGTTCTATTTTTGTTTCAAAATATTGCTTCTATAAATATTGAGGATTTTCCTGTCACCCAGAGAGAAAGGTTTCTTGATTAAATGTGTACCTATTTATTTGCATGTTGTTTTCTTTATTTTACTGTCAGCTCCTTGAGGACAGGGACTGTCTTTTGCTTTGGTTTGCATCCCCAGTGCTTTGCACAAATCCTGACAGACACATAAGGAAGTATGTGGTTGACTGACAACTTTATTCAATAGATGTAATCCAGACTGGATGTTCATTATTCAAAGGACTCACTGATTGTTGGTAATTCTTGACAAAGCACATATTACAGTAAGACCTCACTAATTGAGTATAATTGCAGAATGAGGTACTTCACATGAGTGAATTTTCCAAACAAATGAACTTTAAACTTTCACCAAATTATAATTTTTGCATTAATATTTTTATGAAAAATTTCTATAATGAATTATACATTGCTATCTTTTTTAAAAAATATACCAATATTATTTCATTTTTTTCTAAGTATGTGATTCATGAAAATGCAGAAAATATCTTTGCCTATCTCTCTCTTATTTTCTACTGAGAACCCTTGTTTTTTAGCTGAGGCAATCATTTTCAAGCCTGGATTATACCATTCTCTGAGAATGTGATTGGCTTCAAAGCCTGGGATCAAGTGATGTCTCCAGTGTCAAAGTAAACTTTCAAAATGGAGTCTCTGGAGAGGTGGACAGGGACCTTTACATACTTAGAGAGGTTGTTTGTTTGTTTTTTTTTTTTTTTTTGGTAATACAAATTAGAGTGAATATTTGTGTTTAAAAAATAGGATCCCAGTATTTTAAAATTGAAAGATCATCTGCTTTAGAGATCATCTCCTTTTTTTGAACTTTGGCTAGTGATTTTGCCTGTTTGTGCCTGTATTGTCATTTAGGAAATGAGAGTATAGGAATGGGTTCATGGATCCCAGGGTAAGAAGCCCAAGATTAGATTATATAGAAGGACTTGTATAGCTCTAAATTTTCTGATTCTAATTGTTTTTCCATATGTGGCCATCCCATATGCTAATCTTCACTTATTTTCTCTATATCAGCTTATTTTCTGCTGTTTGTAAACAGGAATATCCTTAAAAAATTAATTTCACTTGACCTTATTTTTTCCTCAATTTATTGTCCTATAATTCTGCTTTTCATAACTAAAATAAAAAAGTTGTCTTCACTTCCACTTTCTCTCTGCTTACTTGTTTGTTAATGGATTATAATCTGATTCTGAAATTGCTTTCCTTTTTAAAGACCTTATCTCCCCCCTCCCCCTTTTTAACCTCTCTATAGGATAGGATGCTATTGACTATCTTTTATTCATATTTATTTTCTCTTCCCCCTGATTCTCCTGTTTGTCTGGCCACTCTATATGAGTCTTCTTTCCTGCATAATCAAGCTTTTCTTCCCACCATTAGTGTGTATTCCCTAGGGTTCGGCCCTGGGTCCCTTTTTTCTCTCTTCACATCCTCTCTTCATGATCTCACTAAGGTGGATACAGCTATTATTTCTTTGCATATGATTCCTGTGTATTAGCCCCTCATCTCCAGCTGCCTACTTGACATCTTTACCTGCATGTGTCATACAAATTTCAAACTAAACATAAGTAAAACAGAAGTCATTTTTTCCTTAAAGTCTTACTGTGTTCTCAATATCCCTATTTCTGTTAAGAATACCTCCATCCTGGGGCAGCTAGGTGGCGCAGTGAATAGAGCACCAGCCCTGAAGTCAGGAGGACCTGAGTTCAAATGTGGTCTCAGACACGTAACAGCGGTGTGACCCTGGGCAAGTCACTCAACCCCAATTGCCTCAGCAAAAAAAAAAAAAAAAAATACCTCCATCCTTCTAGTCACCCAGATTCATAGTCTGGAAATAAACTTTTTTCTCTGCCAAAGCCCTCCATAGTGTTGCTAAATCTTTTTAATTCTGCCTCAATAGTATCTTTCAAATCTGTTTCCAGACAACTACTGTCCTAGTTCAGATCCCTATTGCTTCTTGCCTAGATTATGTCTATGTCTTTAAATCTCCTAATAGATTGTTTTGAGTTTTTCTCCTTTTTCAGTCATTTACTACACAGCTGCTAAAGTGTTATTGCTAAACCATAGGTTTGTCCATGTCACCCCAAGCTCCAATGGCTCTATTTTGCCTATAGGATAATATATTAACTTCATAATTTGGCATATAAATTCCTTCTCAGTATAGCTGCAACTTATATGAATAGACTTATTTCCCCTTGTATTTTCTTGGGGATTTTAGATTCCAGCCATATTGGATTACTTGTTATGCATATATGACATTCCATTTCTCATCTCCATGCTTTCATTCATAAGAGGCTCTCACTCTGTTAGAATCCTTAGCACGTAGTAGACATGTAATAAATGTTTTTGTTTTTGCCAGATTAATTCTATAAATGTGATACAATCTTTGCAGGTGACTGAAGTCTTTACCTTATTTGTCATACTTATTAAAATTAAGATCTACTTTTACTTTCAGTTTCTCCTAGCTTATTCCATTCTGTTTTGCTCACTGTTTTATTACATGATGATGAGGTAGATGAGGCAAGATTCAGTGTTTTTTTGCATTTATACTTCTGTCCTTTTTCTTTTGAAGTCTGTGACTTAGATTAAATATGGCAGATTGAAATTGCTCCATACATTATCAAAATACTTATGTATATGTATGTAAGTATAAATAATAATGATCCTTTTCTCTAATTTTATGACTTTGACCTTTGTTTTAGACAATTGATGATCTTCCTGAACATAGCTATAATTGTGGCTGTTATGTAGATAATTTCTTTTATTGTATAGTCAGTAGAGAGATATGTTGAAAGGGTATCTTATGAAGAACATCATAGAAGTCTGGATCTCTTTATAACAAACCTGAAAAATAGGTATCCTCATTTTATAGTTGACCAAACTGAAGTAGATAATGATTATGACTGATCCAAAGTCATGCAGAGATTTGATTTCAGATCTTCCTGACCCCAGACCCAGGACTTTTATGAACTGTGCCACCTAGTTTACTATGCACACATAGGTGCAATGAGAAGTGACAAGAAGGTAGAAGTAACAGTATTGGAAATAGATCTGACTTGTGTGATAAGAGTTGAGAGATTAAGGATTGTGAGCCTATGTGAGTGGGAGCATGGTGGTTCCCTGAAGAGTAATAAGGAAGTGAAGAAGGTTTATGAAGAAAGATGATGAGCTCAATTTTGGACATGTTGAATTTAAGATGCTTGAGACATTCATTCTTTTATTAATAGGCAGTTGGAGATGTGAAATTGAAAGTCAGGAAGGGTTAGGTCTTATCAAATAGATCTGAGAATCATTTGTATCAATGTGATAATTGAATCCATGGGAGCTGATTTTATTATAATTGAAATAATGTAGAGGGGAAAGATAAAGAGGGTCCAGGACAGAATTTTGTGTTAGTTAAGATAATCTCAAAGAATATTGAGAAGGAGCAGTCGATAAGTGAGAGGAGGAGAACCAAGATTAAAGAATATCATGAAAACCTAAATTGTGCCATGGTTGACAACATCAAAAGGTGCAATCAGAGAGGATGAAGATTGAGAAAAGGCCATTGGATTTGGTAATTAGGAAGCCATTGGTAATGTTGGAGAGAGTAGTTTCAGTTGAATGATGGAAGTGTGAAATTAGATTCTAGAAGATTAAGAAGAGAATGTGTGAAAAGGCAATAGAGGCATCAACTATATATGACTTTTTCAGGGAATTTGACCACAAAAAGGAAGAGAGCAGACGATAACAAGCACAAATTAATGGACTGAGTCAGCGTTTTTTTGAAGAAAGTCTTTCTTTGTTTTTTCTTTTTCTTTTTTTTTT
>JAJPUD010026713.1:0-16223 GCA_023553655.1 Myrmecobius fasciatus
TTTTTTAAACAATATGTATTTTTTAAATTGCACATAAAAACATTTTTTAGCATTTGCTTTTTTTAAAAAATTTGACTTCCATATTCTCTAAGACAAGCAATTTGATATAGTATATAGAAGTGCAGCTATGTGAAACATTTCCATATTGGTCCTGTTGTGAAAGAAAACGTAGGACAAAATAATCCAAGAAAAATATGGAAAGTTTAAAAAGTATGCTTTGATCTACCTTTTTTTCTGGAGATAGATAGCATTTTCCATCGTTAAGTCTTTTGAAATTGTCTAGATCATTGTGTTACTAAGAATAACCAAGTTATTCATAGTTGATCATCATAGAATATTGCTGTTATTGTGTGCATTATTCTCCTGTTTCTGTCCACTTTGTATCAGTTCATAAAAGTTTTTCTAGGTTTTTCTGAAACTATCCTTTGTCACTTCTTACCCTATTCTATGTCCTCCTTCCCCCTTCTCCCAGTTTATTCTTCTTTTTTACCTCATGATTTTATTTTTTTAGATAATCATACTATTATAGTCACTTCACATGCCTGCTCTGCCTCTAACCTTCTGACTGCCCTTACTGATAAAATTTTTAGGAGATATAAGTATCATCTTCCCATGTAGGAATGTTAATAGTTCAAAACTTACTGCCTACCTTATGATCTTTTTTTTCTGTTTATTTTTTTTTTTTGAGTCTTTTTTTTTGCCTATCCTTGAGCACCTTAAGCAGTTTCACCAGGGTTCCCCCTCCCCTGTGGCTCTAGTTAACTAGTGCTCCTTCTTGTTCTGGAACTGTGACACAGAATTGAATATGAGTAATGTAGCAGAGTCCTATCTCCAGTGCTAGTAAAGAGTTGCCTGTAATTTCCTCACTGGTTGTCTGACTTCCTTACTGTCTTTGGGATGAGAGCTCTGGAAGTCACTGTTGCTGATTCACTTTCCCCCACAGTTTGCTATTGGCTTATCATGAACTGTATTCCCTCTCATCCCAATGAGACAGACTTTTCTTGCTGATCTTCTAACCTATCTTATACAGGAAAATTATTTCACTCTAATCTTTTGTTGGTTTTGCCAGTCCAGAATTTGTTTTGAGATGTTATTTTAACATTTTTTCAAGGGGAATTTCAGAAAGCTTAGATGAGTTTCTATCTTTATTCCATCATCTTGGTTCCATGTCCCCCTAACATGCATTTTCAAAACTTTATGGAATATACTTTTTACATACTTTGAACGATTTATGCATAAGCCTTCTGACAAGAAGCTTTCCATTTTCTAGGGCAGCAGGATTACTGAAATTCAATATCTGAAAAGGTTTATGAGCTTTCTGCTATCTCTTTCCTGGTCTTTGTGTCTTAAGATTTTTGTTGACAATGTACCTTGTCATTTTTTGGTTCCTATTCAGCCTAGTACTAAATACTTGATTGTTATGGTTGGGACTTTGCCACTAAATTCTGATTTCAGTTTATACTTCTTCTGATACTATGGGTTATTCATCCAGGAATGTATTCAAGTAATTCTACTGTAGCACCAGACTTTCCATCCACATCTTTTCAAATGCTATGGGAAACAAAAATATACAACATTTTGAAAAATACATAAAAGTATATTAGGAATATTTAACCTAGTACAAGTATTCAAACAGGTTTTTTCAAGGACATTGATACTATACATAAAGAACATCTTTATTAAATAAACTGAATTCCTAAGGACTTAGGATCATAGAATTTCAGAAATGGAATTAACCTTAGATCATTTGGTCGATTCATTTCATTTTTGTAAACAAAGAAATTGAGTTTCCTAGAAGTTAAATAAGTTATTTACGGTCACACATATGATTAGTGGAAGGTCAGTGACTAGAATCCAGATCTCTTGAGTCTTGGTCTAGTATTCTTTGTCCTGTCAGTTACATATAGATTTTTATTTTTGCCTTTACTTTTTTCTTTTTTTTTCTTTTCTCTTTCTTTTCTTTTTGTTTTTATATAGATACATTTCATTGGTATAGAAATATAGAAAATTAGCTGAGAAGAAATTACATTTACCATTGAAAATGAATTGCCCAGGGTCACACACCCAGGATATATCACAAATATTTAATAGATTTCATTGCACTGGGACTAAGCTGTGTTGAAGTAGATTGTGCTAGGGGATTAGAAAAAAAAATCTCATTATGGTGATAACTTTGATATCTATTAACAAATGCTGTTACAGCTATTATGAATGTAAATTTTTTTCATTTGCCTATAGTTTGTGTTCTGATAACATTTTTAGGGAGAAGTAAATCTAATTTGGGCTGGACTCCTCTTCATTTGGCATGCTATTTTGGACATGGACAAGTAGTACAAGATTTGTTGGAGGTATATTTATGGCTTTTTATTTTAAAGACATGCTTGGTAGTTTATAATAAATATTTTTATTATTACTTTAATAGTATTTTATTTTCTCAATTACACATAAAGACAATTTTACATTCATTTAAAAAATTTTTGAGTTCCAAGTTTTCTGTCTCCTTCTCCTACCTTTCCCTTCCCTAAAATGGAAAGCAATTTGATATAGGTTTAGCAAATATTTTTGAAATGTCCTTATAGAAGGAGAGTAAAAATGTATTTTAGTTAATAATAATACTAATAGTTGCTTTTTAAAATTTAACCAGATCATAAGATGTCTTATGATTGTTATTAAGAATCTTACTGGTTCTGTAATAATAATTTAAGGTTATCTGAATATAATAATCTTCTTGAGTTTTCAATGAATAACTTTATTGTATGAAACTAATTTAAAACATAATTATTTTTGTGTACCAGAAGATTTTCATGATTTCTGCAAATATTTCCAAAATAATTAAAGAAGAAATAGGTTATTTTTTTTAAAACACTGCAAACTGGAGGTGAAGTTTTGAAAATGTAAAGTATTCATGCAATGATCTAAATTATTGAGCATCCTGTAATATGTGAGGCACTGTTTTATCAATTTTTTTTAGCATAAGTTAGAATTTTACATTCTTTCCTGCTTTAGATACAAAATAACTCAAGTTGTACTTTCTATTTTTTCCTATCTCAATGTATATTTTAACCTTTGTTAGTCATTTGTTTTTATTCAGTGGGTTAATTGCTCTGTAAGAAGTATTAAAGTAATAAATGGTGTCATTACAGAATTTCTTTAGTTTGTGAAGTATTTGATCCATAAAAGTCCTATTCTAGTGTCACATCATGATATTGAATGCAACCCTAGTTTCTCAAATGCTATGATAGTAGAGTATAATATCTGGCAAGTTTTACCATGTTCAAAAGCTTTTCGTATGGTACTGACAGCAGACGATTTTTGAGGACCAGACTAACCAAGTATGAAGAGGCTCCTCCCCCAGAGGCTGGCCACTTAGTAATGAATTCTTCTGCCACGACAATCTGTGAAATGAAGTAAAATACAAAATTATTCTCATTCCTGTGAGCCCTCCTTCTTTATTTGTGTAGTGACAACAGCAGAGTGATGGGCAAGGAGGGAAATAATGCTAAGAATCATATAATTCTTAGGCCAATGGTAAGTGCTAACTCTTTGTTCTCTCATTGTAAGCTCCTTATGTAGCAGCAAAGAGTCATGTACTAGCATTTGGGAGTAAGGAGATTAGGAAAGGGTAGAAAACCTTTTGCAGAGGACCTTTTGATTTGAACTGAGTCTTAAAGGAAGCCAGGGAAACTAGGACAGAGCTGAACAACAACAAATGTTTAAAAATTATTAAATAGATTTATATATAGAAAAGAAGGTGACTTGTATAGCATGCTGCATTATTAACCACATGCCAGGAAACAGAAATATTTTCTATTGCTTTAAAGCTTTTCTTTCTTTAAGTGCTTATATTTGAGGCACTGAGAATACAATGATCAAAAACAATTTAACTGCCACTTTCCAGAATATTAGACTCTAATGGGGTTGGGGAGTTCATATAAAAAAAATAGACTATGATAAGAACAAATGATAGAGTTAAAGTGCTCTAAGAAAAAAAAATTGAGTAGAGATTAGTGAAATGTTTCATTAAATAAGTGGCATCTCAGTTGCTTCTTAAAAAAAATGTAAAAAGATACAAATGAGAAGGGAACATTGTATTCCAAGAATGGGAAGTAACATATTGGAAATGTATAGAAGTGAGACTATAGGACAGGATTATGAATAGTTAATAGTTCTGTTTTGGCTGCAGTATAAAATACATGAAATGGAGTAAAATAAAACTATAGAGGTAGATTGGATCTGAAGTGCAGAAGAACTTAAAAATTCTAGACCAATGAAGGCTTCTCTATTTTATTCTATAGGAAATAAGTCTGCTGTACTTAGTTTATCAGTATATTTGTTCATTATTAGCAATCCCATGATAAACAATTATTAATAAATTATTGACAATTTATTTGATAAATCTAATGCTATCTTAGAAGATTTCCTAAAGGAAGATTTCTCCTCTGAGGTCACAATTATATAAGATTCTCTGCAGAATATATAAATAGAGATTATCATTTTTTTATTTTTTATTTTCAAAACCAGATTACCTTTTTTTTTTTAAACTGAGGCAATTGGGTTAAGTGACTTGCCCAGGGTCACACAGCTAGGAAGTGTTAAGTGTCTGAGACCAGATTTGAACTCAGGTCCTTCTGACTTCAGGGCTGGTGCTCTATCCACTGCATCACCTAGCTGCTCCCCAGATTACCTTTTTGACAACTTTCTGATCAATTAGCAGTTAGCTGGCTCAGTGAATAGGATACTGGATATGGAGTTAGGAAACTGAGTTCATAGTACTTCAAAATCTGTAAAATGGGAATGATAATAATAGCATCTACCTCCCAAGGTTCTTCTGAGGATAAATTTTAAGAAATAAGATTTATAAGATTTTTCATATCCTAAAGTACTTTATAAATGCTAGCTGTTATGATCATCACCAAGACATTAGGTAGAAACATGTTCACCAAGGAGTTTGTCATTGTCAGTGAGGAGATCTAGTACAGTACAAGTCAAAGAAGTATTCCCTTTAAAGTGGTATAATCTTCCAGATGCTCCTATTTTCAGATGACTCAACTTTGGAACACTGCAGAATCTCTTTGATAAGGGCCATGACTATTCAAAAGACTGACTTAACTAATCATTAGTGAAGGAAGAAACCAATTAAAAGAAGAAAACCTGTTACCCAGAGGATAATATGAAATTTCTCAATTGAGCTTGTCCATTTGTGTATGTGTATATAGATAAAGATATCTGTAAATATCTTTATGGAAAAATAAATATCTCTGGTCTGACTTTAGCAAATGGGTTATGATTTAAGCCCAGAAAATAGTAGGAATAAGAGAAAAGAAGGCTCATTTCATCTTTGGGAAAAGGCAAAATTATTTTTATTTTTAATGACTATTATTATTTAATGACTCAATTTCATCCCTAGAACAAAGGACTGTCTTTTAAATACCATCACTCTTCCGATGTTGTCTTATGGCCATGAGTCATGGCATATTACAGTCTCTTAGGATTTGAAATTGTGGATCATCCTAAGGGTAATGGAAATGTGCATAGTGGGTGCTAGCAGGCTCTAGCACCTTATTAAAAATAAATTACAAAGAGGAAATTGTATAAAGTATGCCAAAGAAATGTAACATTTAACAGGAGATGAGATGGTCATGAGGAATGATAACTGCTCTGTTAGTGTCCTTGTAGTGTCAAGAGAAAGCAAGTTGGATGGATGCCCTCTGGAGAACAAATGGAGGGCATTTCTGCACAAGTCACAACAAGGTGGGCAGGCAGATCAGGATCCCAGCATGCATTGGTGGAAATACCCATTTTAAATTCATAGGCCCACTGGAGTATTTGAGAAGAAATGGAGACTCAGTAAATGATTTTGAGTAGGGGAGTCATGTGATAACTGTGATATAGTAGGAAGATAATTGGCAGCTATGTGAATAATACATTGAGTTTATGCTTTGTAGCTTATTTGTTGTGTGGTTATAAAAAGGCACTTTGTTTTTATGAGCCTTAGTTCCCCACCTGTAAAATGAGGGGGATTAGAGTAGATTAGATTTTAGAAATAGAGGCAGATAGACTGGTTTACATGTCTAGTATAAATAGTTCAGGCACAAGGATCTGAATTGGAATGATAGCATAGTGAATAGAGAAAAGTACAAAAGTATGAAAATTGATAATTCTGTCTGTATGTAATTGAGTTTTTTGCATTCCTACATATTTTTGTAATCCTTATGTATTATATTTTATGTGTTTAAATAGGATTCACCAGACTGTCAAAGGGTCCAAAATATAAACAAAATTGAAAAACCCTGCTTTAGAAAGACAAATTCTTTAAACAAGATCATTGAATGCAATTATGCTCTTTATCCATTGACTATTTTTTGACTGCTTCTTACTAAGACTTTAGTCATGTCTTCTGCTGGGAGTTATTTTCTTCTTTTTCTACATCTTGAAATTCTTCAGTCCTTTAAGATTCTCGGAGAAGATCATCTCATCCTTAAAGACTTCCCTGGTCCCAATAGGAATGAATAATCTTTCCTTCCTCATACAAGTAGCATTTTGTGTTTCTTTTTTTCATACTTATAGTATTTATTTTTCTTATAGTTGTCATATCCCTTATTAGGTTTTAAGCTTCATGATGACACAATTATTTTTATTTTTTTTTTGTAACCCA
This sequence comes from Myrmecobius fasciatus, assembly GCA_023553655.1. Lineage (NCBI taxonomy): Eukaryota > Metazoa > Chordata > Mammalia > Dasyuromorphia > Myrmecobiidae > Myrmecobius > Myrmecobius fasciatus. The sequence goes on from JAJPUD010026713.1 coordinate 6,656, forward strand.
CAATGTTCTGTAATAGAATCACATATTTACATTTGGAAGAGAACGTAGAGATCATCTAGTCTAGCTCCCCCATTGTACAGATGAGGAAACAGGTCTAGAGCAAGTAAGTGGCTTCAAATCTGGGTCCTATGACTCCTAATCCATCATTCTTTTCATTTTAGTTGTACCATGCTGTGGAGATTTAATATAAATGAGTTTGGGATTGAATTATTTTGACTTTTGTTTATTTATTGAAATATTAAAGTTTTATTTTTTAATTTCTAGGCTGGTGCAGAAGTAAATGTGTTAAATGATATGGGAGACACTCCACTTCATCGTGCAGCATTTACAGGACGAAAGGTAAAAATAGATTTTGGACATCTGTATGTGTATGTCACTCCATATGCACAGTATGACTTCATTTATGTGTTTGTTCTGTATGTGTGACATGAAAATATGAACCTTCCAAATTTTGATATTTTATGTTATATCTAAAGACTAAAAATAAGGGTTATTATACTATAGAAGGGAATAACTCTTAAGCAAATTCATTAGTCTGAATTATTTTTCAGAGTTAGATAATAGTAAAGTTAAAGGACCTTAGAATTTGTTTAATTTGTCCTTTCAGTTAATGCAACTATAAGGAACTATGACAAATGATCATTAAGTCTAAATATTGCTAATGATCAGGAGCTTGTTTCCTTTTGGGACAGCACCAATCATTATTAGGATTAAGTTATAAAGTGTTCTTTCTTATATTAAGGGACAATTTGACTTTTTTTGTCCCAGTTTTATTTTCTATAATAATTTAGAATACATTTATTCCCTTTTTACATGCAGCCTTTCAGATTTTTGAAGATAATTACCATATTGACCTGGGTAGTTAGGTGGTGGAGTAGATAGGGTGCAGGTCCAGTCAGGAAGGCTCATCTTTGTGAGTTCAAATCTCAAACACTGTAGTCAACTTCAAACACTTAATAGCTGGATGATCCTGGTCAAGCCATTTAACTCTGTTTATTTTTGTTCCTCATCTGTAAAAAGAAGTGTAGAAGGAAATTACAAATCACCAAAGGATTTTTGTCTAGAAAATTCCAAATGTGGTCAAAAAGAATCAGATATGATTGAAACAATTGAACAACAATATCATATTCATTTATAATTTCATGTATTGAGAAAATTATTCATCTTTTAACTTATAAGAGATTCTATGCTGAATTTATATTTATACATACACATTTGTGTATCTGTAGGTGTATATACACATATATGTGTTTGTGTGTATATATATATGTATATATATATATATATATATTTAAAATTTATATATATAAATACTCGGAAGTAGCACTTTGTGAAAGCATTAATATGTGACTGTTGAAAAAAATGTATATAATTTTATGGAATTGAATATGTTGAGTAATTAAAACATTTTCAGAAATGATTATCTGAATGCCACTTTATCCTAATGAATATAAAAGAGATGTATTAAAATTCCTCAGTGGGTAGAGTACTGGACTTGGAATCAGGAAAATGAGTTCAGATTCTGCCTCAGACACTTACCAAGTATAAGATATCTTGACCAAATCATTTAACCTGTCTTATCCTCTATTTCCTCATCTGTAAAATGGGGATAATAATAACTTCTGTATGCCAGTGTTGTTGTGAGGATATAATGAGGTAAAATTTGTAAAATTTGCAAACCTTACAGTACTATATAAATGTTGTTTTTTATTATTATAGCAGATATTATTGACCCAAGAAATTCTAATAAACTTATGTTTCCTTTTTAGATTTGGTATATGACTAGTGTTCAACAACAATAAGTATCATATGCTCCAGATGCTAATAGTCAATATTTAGGATTAATACAACTGTATGAAAACTGATTCTTGTAATGTTAATAGTTTATAAGATTGATCAAGAAAGAAAGAATCATAAAAGTCTAATTGTGTCCCTTATGAATATTTCTGACATTTATATTTAGATAACCTTTTAGGTAAAATTGGATGTTAGCTGAGTATTAAAAATAAATTGTGATGTGCTTAAAGATATATTTTTGTTTATTTTGTGAAATATTTCCTAATTATTTTTGAGTTTATTTCTTCCATCCTAAGAAGTATTGCATGTGGTCAGTTGACTGTATGTTTGACTCTGTTATAAGCTACTGACATTGCTTTGTTCTTTTAAAATTGTTTTAAAAAAATCTGTTTTCAATTCCAAGTTCTTTCTTTCCTTCTCTTTTCCCCCATCCCCATCTATCAGGAAGGCAAAAAAATAAAAAGTATCATAAATATTTATAGACATGCAAAACAGATTTCTTCACTAGCCATGCTGTACATGGGGGAAAAGGCAAGAAAAAAAAATAGAAGAAAGTATGCTTCAATTTGCACCCTAAAACTATCAGTTCTCTTTCTGAAAGTGGATTGCATGTTTTGTTGTAGATAAATCATATATTTTGGGTCCATTATCTCGTTAGTCTAAGTGTAGAACATAATCCAATTATGCTTTTTCATTTTGTATGCTTCTTATCCATACCTTTTAAAAAAATCCTGTATAGAGAAATCATTCAGTGCTTGTTTTAGAGTGTTTTTAATAATTTGTGCATATACATCCAGGACTTAGGCTACTTATTTCTTAATCTCTCACTCTTATTACATAAATGGCTCACTTTTCTATTCCACATTTTCTGAGATGTCTTTTATATCATTAGCCTTTTTCATAATACACTAGAGCCTTGAACAAGATGCTGCATCTCTTGGCTCTCAATATTTTTGCTTACTGTCCCTTGTGCCTAGAAGATGTCTGTCTTTCGTTATCTTCCTCTGGGCTTCCTTTGAATTAATCCTGCCAGCTCCAGGAAGCCTTTCTTGAGTCTTCTTAATTCTAGTTCTTTTCCTTTGTTGATTATTTCTTATTTATTTTGTTTGCATATCCTCTTTGTTTTAGCTTGTTTGTACATAATTGTTTATGTGCTGTTCTGCCCATTAGATTGCAAGCTCCCTGAGAGCAGAGATTTTTTTTTTTGTTTGTTTTGTTTTTCTTTATATCCCCAGAGCATAGTAGACTGTCTAGTATGTAGCAGGCAGTTAATAAATGCTGATTGCTTGACTGACTGATTGCATCTACTTTTACTAACTCTGGTTTTATTTTGTTTTATTTTTGCCCTTTGTCACCTTTAATTTCCGATTCCTTTGAGATTGTGTTGTTACGTAACTTGTGATTATATGGAATCCTTGAAAGAGTATTGATATTATAATGATGAGCTTTTGCAGCAGGAAGTTGCTTACAGTCAATGATATTACTACATGATTTCATAAATGTGCTCCTGACCAATATATTCAACTATGGGTTTCAATCAATGTTCATCTGTCCAAAGTATCCATACTGAAGTGTTAGCTCAGTGGACTTTTCCTTTATTCACATGTTTTCATCTGGGTAACATATTCTTTGTCATTTTATATAGTAGATAAAAGAATGACCTTGGAATCGGGAAGACCTAGAGTCAAATTTGGCCTCTTATACTAGTCGTGGCTTTTTAGTGTGCCAGAAAATTCTCTTAAGATTTTACTTTATAGTGGAATTGATGATCTGCATCATTTCAGCGAGTTTCTATTATGGAAGTTATCTAAACCACTGAATTACAAGTCTGGATTTTTCTTCTCTGGGGTGGTAGTTATTTCTTTCTTGGTTTTGCCTCTTTTTATGATTTATTTTTTTAAATAATTTTTAAAAGTTTGTTCTTTTGTTCTTAACAAACATCAATTAGCACGAGCATTTCTGCATGCAAAGATGAGTAGGTAATATACATATTAAACTTTAAATCTGTTGTGAACAGCTTGCCTCCTTTTTTAAAGCATAGTCTGCATTCATTATTTGTTTCAGAATGTTTTACTTGTTTGTGTATTGCTTTGAAACTCCCTTTATTAGGATATGAACAGACAATTTTCAGGCAAAGAAATAAAAGACATTTCTAGTCCAATGAAAAAATGCTCTAAATCCTTATTGATTAGAGAAATTCAAGTTAAGATAACTTGAGGTACTATTTTACACCTCTCAGATTGGCTTAGATGACCAAAAGAAATAATAAAGAATATTGGAGGGAATATAGGAAAACTAAGACTAATACATGGTTGATGAAATTGTGAAATGTTCCAACCATTCTGGAGAACAATTTGGAATTATGCTCAAAGGGTCATAAAACTGTATATATCCTTTGATCCAGCAGTCTCACTACTGGATCTGTATCTCAGATCATTAAAGAGGAAAAAGGACCCACATGTGCAAAAATGTTTGTAGCAGCCTTTTTTGCCATAACAAGGAACTGGAAATTGAGTGGATGCCCCTCAGTTGAGGAATGGCTTATAAGTTATGATATATGAATGTAATGGAATACTATTGTTCTATAAGAAATGATGAGCAGGATGATTTCAGAAAAGCCTGGAAAGACTTACATGAACTGATGCTAAGTGAACTGAGCAGAACCAAGAAAACATTATACATAGTAACAAGAATATTACATGATAATCAACTGTGTTAGTCATGGCTTTTTTCAACAATGAGGTCATTTAAGGCAATTCTAATAGATTTGTTTTGAAAAGTGCCATCCACATTCAGAGAGAGAGTTATAGAGACTGAATGTGGATCAAAGCATAATATTTTTATCAGTATTTATGAATGGTCCCTTTAAGCAGAAGATAACTATATCTCTAGTTGATTTATTCATAAATTTTTAGTTTTATTCTTCCCTCACTAGTTTGTCAGTCAACAAGTACTTATTAAGTGCCAATTACATTCCAAGCACCTTGCTTAGAGAATATAAAGAGGCAAAAAACAGTTCTTGTTATTAAAGAGCTCACAGTCTAATGGGAGAGACAACATGAGAACAACTATGTACGGTAATTGTACTTGGAGGACATATTGGAAATAATCAGCATAAGGAAGACACTTGAACAAGAGGAATTAGGAAAGGCTTGTTGTAGAAGATCTGAAGAGATGAAATTTCCTAATTCTTCAAAGTGACTTCTCTAGTGTTGTCTTCTTCATTTTCACACTCTACCCATTTCAAGACAAGAATGCAGTAGCAACAACTGGGATCCCATGTTCTCTTAGTACACCTGCTTTGACAGGAAAATGAAATTCCATCTTTCCTCTTTGACTAGCTTCTGGTAACAACTGCTCCATGTGAAACTATGAGTTGAGTCATTAGACTAATAACCTTTTTTGGATCTATAAGGTTTAATATGCACATGGTACACATATTGGTGCCCGATATGCCCTTAGACAACTTCCTGAATAAGGTTCATTATTTGATAGTTTAGAAATTCATGCAAGGAAATTGTCTAATTCCATTAAGTCTAAATAGTTCAATCTTACACGTAGATGTACCCTAAAAGTAATGTTTAGAGGACAGCTACGTGGCACATTATTCCCACATGCTTGGGAATTCCAAAGCTGTCCTCCTATTTTGAGTAGGGTACCAGAAATTTTTTGCCTAAGTAATACTTTAGGTGGAATAACTCCTTTTTAACCTAACCAATTCATTTTGTTTGGATCTTTGTGAATGCCTAGACTTGGTCTAAAATATAAACTTTGTGTTTGGATCCATAGCTCTTTGAATCTTTGCCAAGAGTCTGTAAGATGCCAGAAATTTTGACAGGCAATAAATCAGTGGATATGAGTTGGTACAACTTTAGGGCCAAACTAGTGTCACACTCTTTTCCCCTACTAGTTCTATTTTTGTTTCAAAATATTGCTTCTATAAATATTGAGGATTTTCCTGTCACCCAGAGAGAAAGGTTTCTTGATTAAATGTGTACCTATTTATTTGCATGTTGTTTTCTTTATTTTACTGTCAGCTCCTTGAGGACAGGGACTGTCTTTTGCTTTGGTTTGCATCCCCAGTGCTTTGCACAAATCCTGACAGACACATAAGGAAGTATGTGGTTGACTGACAACTTTATTCAATAGATGTAATCCAGACTGGATGTTCATTATTCAAAGGACTCACTGATTGTTGGTAATTCTTGACAAAGCACATATTACAGTAAGACCTCACTAATTGAGTATAATTGCAGAATGAGGTACTTCACATGAGTGAATTTTCCAAACAAATGAACTTTAAACTTTCACCAAATTATAATTTTTGCATTAATATTTTTATGAAAAATTTCTATAATGAATTATACATTGCTATCTTTTTTAAAAAATATACCAATATTATTTCATTTTTTTCTAAGTATGTGATTCATGAAAATGCAGAAAATATCTTTGCCTATCTCTCTCTTATTTTCTACTGAGAACCCTTGTTTTTTAGCTGAGGCAATCATTTTCAAGCCTGGATTATACCATTCTCTGAGAATGTGATTGGCTTCAAAGCCTGGGATCAAGTGATGTCTCCAGTGTCAAAGTAAACTTTCAAAATGGAGTCTCTGGAGAGGTGGACAGGGACCTTTACATACTTAGAGAGGTTGTTTGTTTGTTTTTTTTTTTTTTTTTGGTAATACAAATTAGAGTGAATATTTGTGTTTAAAAAATAGGATCCCAGTATTTTAAAATTGAAAGATCATCTGCTTTAGAGATCATCTCCTTTTTTTGAACTTTGGCTAGTGATTTTGCCTGTTTGTGCCTGTATTGTCATTTAGGAAATGAGAGTATAGGAATGGGTTCATGGATCCCAGGGTAAGAAGCCCAAGATTAGATTATATAGAAGGACTTGTATAGCTCTAAATTTTCTGATTCTAATTGTTTTTCCATATGTGGCCATCCCATATGCTAATCTTCACTTATTTTCTCTATATCAGCTTATTTTCTGCTGTTTGTAAACAGGAATATCCTTAAAAAATTAATTTCACTTGACCTTATTTTTTCCTCAATTTATTGTCCTATAATTCTGCTTTTCATAACTAAAATAAAAAAGTTGTCTTCACTTCCACTTTCTCTCTGCTTACTTGTTTGTTAATGGATTATAATCTGATTCTGAAATTGCTTTCCTTTTTAAAGACCTTATCTCCCCCCTCCCCCTTTTTAACCTCTCTATAGGATAGGATGCTATTGACTATCTTTTATTCATATTTATTTTCTCTTCCCCCTGATTCTCCTGTTTGTCTGGCCACTCTATATGAGTCTTCTTTCCTGCATAATCAAGCTTTTCTTCCCACCATTAGTGTGTATTCCCTAGGGTTCGGCCCTGGGTCCCTTTTTTCTCTCTTCACATCCTCTCTTCATGATCTCACTAAGGTGGATACAGCTATTATTTCTTTGCATATGATTCCTGTGTATTAGCCCCTCATCTCCAGCTGCCTACTTGACATCTTTACCTGCATGTGTCATACAAATTTCAAACTAAACATAAGTAAAACAGAAGTCATTTTTTCCTTAAAGTCTTACTGTGTTCTCAATATCCCTATTTCTGTTAAGAATACCTCCATCCTGGGGCAGCTAGGTGGCGCAGTGAATAGAGCACCAGCCCTGAAGTCAGGAGGACCTGAGTTCAAATGTGGTCTCAGACACGTAACAGCGGTGTGACCCTGGGCAAGTCACTCAACCCCAATTGCCTCAGCAAAAAAAAAAAAAAAAAATACCTCCATCCTTCTAGTCACCCAGATTCATAGTCTGGAAATAAACTTTTTTCTCTGCCAAAGCCCTCCATAGTGTTGCTAAATCTTTTTAATTCTGCCTCAATAGTATCTTTCAAATCTGTTTCCAGACAACTACTGTCCTAGTTCAGATCCCTATTGCTTCTTGCCTAGATTATGTCTATGTCTTTAAATCTCCTAATAGATTGTTTTGAGTTTTTCTCCTTTTTCAGTCATTTACTACACAGCTGCTAAAGTGTTATTGCTAAACCATAGGTTTGTCCATGTCACCCCAAGCTCCAATGGCTCTATTTTGCCTATAGGATAATATATTAACTTCATAATTTGGCATATAAATTCCTTCTCAGTATAACTGCAACTTATATGAATAGACTTATTTCCCCTTGTATTTTCTTGGGGATTTTAGATTCCAGCCATATTGGATTACTTGTTATGCATATATGACATTCCATTTCTCATCTCCATGCTTTCATTCATAAGAGGCTCTCACTCTGTTAGAATCCTTAGCACGTAGTAGACATGTAATAAATGTTTTTGTTTTTGCCAGATTAATTCTATAAATGTGATACAATCTTTGCAGGTGACTGAAGTCTTTACCTTATTTGTCATACTTATTAAAATTAAGATCTACTTTTACTTTCAGTTTCTCCTAGCTTATTCCATTCTGTTTTGCTCACTGTTTTATTACATGATGATGAGGTAGATGAGGCAAGATTCAGTGTTTTTTTGCATTTATACTTCTGTCCTTTTTCTTTTGAAGTCTGTGACTTAGATTAAATATGGCAGATTGAAATTGCTCCATACATTATCAAAATACTTATGTATATGTATGTAAGTATAAATAATAATGATCCTTTTCTCTAATTTTATGACTTTGACCTTTGTTTTAGACAATTGATGATCTTCCTGAACATAGCTATAATTGTGGCTGTTATGTAGATAATTTCTTTTATTGTATAGTCAGTAGAGAGATATGTTGAAAGGGTATCTTATGAAGAACATCATAGAAGTCTGGATCTCTTTATAACAAACCTGAAAAATAGGTATCCTCATTTTATAGTTGACCAAACTGAAGTAGATAATGATTATGACTGATCCAAAGTCATGCAGAGATTTGATTTCAGATCTTCCTGACCCCAGACCCAGGACTTTTATGAACTGTGCCACCTAGTTTACTATGCACACATAGGTGCAATGAGAAGTGACAAGAAGGTAGAAGTAACAGTATTGGAAATAGATCTGACTTGTGTGATAAGAGTTGAGAGATTAAGGATTGTGAGCCTATGTGAGTGGGAGCATGGTGGTTCCCTGAAGAGTAATAAGGAAGTGAAGAAGGTTTATGAAGAAAGATGATGAGCTCAATTTTGGACATGTTGAATTTAAGATGCTTGAGACATTCATTCTTTTATTAATAGGCAGTTGGAGATGTGAAATTGAAAGTCAGGAAGGGTTAGGTCTTATCAAATAGATCTGAGAATCATTTGTATCAATGTGATAATTGAATCCATGGGAGCTGATTTTATTATAATTGAAATAATGTAGAGGGGAAAGATAAAGAGGGTCCAGGACAGAATTTTGTGTTAGTTAAGATAATCTCAAAGAATATTGAGAAGGAGCAGTCGATAAGTGAGAGGAGGAGAACCAAGATTAAAGAATATCATGAAAACCTAAATTGTGCCATGGTTGACAACATCAAAAGGTGCAATCAGAGAGGATGAAGATTGAGAAAAGGCCATTGGATTTGGTAATTAGGAAGCCATTGGTAATGTTGGAGAGAGTAGTTTCAGTTGAATGATGGAAGTGTGAAATTAGATTCTAGAAGATTAAGAAGAGAATGTGTGAAAAGGCAATAGAGGCATCAACTATATATGACTTTTTCAGGGAATTTGACCACAAAAAGGAAGAGAGCAGACGATAACAAGCACAAATTAATGGACTGAGTCAGCGTTTTTTGAAGAAAGTCTTTCTTTGTTTTTTCTTTTTCTTTTTTTTTT